>SNQJ01S0007410.1:87987-163078 GCA_010110895.2 Picea sitchensis | reverse complement strand
GTGCCTGGCACACACGGCACAAGCAAAGCACTACTACGAGGGATCGTTGGACGCAGTTGTCATATCTGACACGCTCACACACACACATGCAAATAATATAACACATTCCCAACATTCTCCCACTTGTTTTTTTCTTTTCATCCAGGGGTCCAGGGGATTATATAGTCAACAATCCAAGGCAGCAATTCCCATTGTTACTCTACACTAGGAGAACTTTTTTGTGCTCACAGACTTTGTTAATGAATCTACAACATTCTTCAAAGTGTCGACCTTTTCCATCAACACCTTCTTTTCCTCAACCGTGTCTCTCACAAAGTGATACTGAACATCAATATGCTTTGTCTTCGAATGATAAGCTGGGTTCTTTGCCAGGAATATTGCACTCTGACTGTCACAGTCTAATCTCACTGCTTGTTGTACCAACCCAATACCTAAACACAATCTTTGTAACCATATTGCTTCCTTTCTTGCATCAGTGGCTGCCATGTATTCATCTTCTGTAGTTTAGAGTGCCACTACAGCCTGTCTTTTGCTCATCCAACTGATTTCTCCTCCAATTAGGTTAAACACATACCCACTTGTAGATATTCTGCGATCCAGATCTCTAGCCCAGTCTGCATCAGCAAATCCATGTATGTCCACCACTCTGACCAATCTTGGTCTTCCTTGGTAGCACAATCCATAACTGGTGGTGCCACGAAGATACCTGAAGACCCTCTTTACTGTTGTCCAATGCTCCTTCCCTGGTTTTGACATATACCTGCTCAAAACTCCCACTGCATGTGTAATGTCCAGTCTAGTACAGACCATTGCATACATCAAACTGTCAACTGCACTGGCATACGGAACATGGGACATGTCCTCTTCTTCTTCATGTGTCTTAGGACATTGATCTGCAAATAACTTTACACCTATAGGAATAGGAACCTTGACCGGTTTACTTCCACGCATATTAAACCTCTGCAATATCGTCTCAACATATTTTCTTTGATTCAACCAGAGTTTCATGTTTGCATGATCTCTTTTAATCTCCATTCCCAGAATGAAGTTAGCAGCACCGAGATCCTTCAAGTCAAATTTGGAGGATAGTTGTGATTTCACCTCCTTGATAACATCCATGTTATTTCCTACCAACAACATCTCATCAACATAAAACACTACATAAATGAAGTGATTACCAACCTGCTTGAAATATACACAGTGATCAGCCCTGCTTCTTACAAATCCCAATCCAAGGATGTATGTGTCAAAATTTTAGTACCACATCCTAGGTGATTTCTTCAGACCATATAGTGACTTCTTTAGCTTACAGACCAGCTCTTTCTTTCCCTTCACTCCAAAGTCTTATGGTTGCTTCATGTAGATTTCTTCTTCCAGATCCCCATGTAGGAATGTTGTCTTCACATCCATCTGTTCCACTTCAAGATCAAAAGCAGAAGCAATAGATAAAAGAAATCTAATAAAAATTAACTTAGCAACAGGAGAAAAAATATCACCAAAGTCAATTCCCTCTACCTCGGAATAACCTTTTTCTACTAACCGAGCTTTGTATTTCTCCACTTTACCTTGTGCATTAAACTTCTTCTTGAACAACCATTTGCTACCAACCAATTTTCTTCCAACTGGCAACTCAAGTATATCCCATGCCTCATTCTTATCCAAGGAATCCATTTCTTCAACCATTTCCTTCTTCCAGAGTTTACTATCCTATGAATTCACTGCTTCCCTGAGAGTTTTGGGATCATCATCAGTAATAGATAAAGCAAAATTGGAACAAAAATCAGGTGGACTATACCTTTATGGTTTCCTTCTATCTCTCATTGATCTCCTCAATACTGGGGTATGAGTTTCTTCTTCTTCTTTTGCTTCCTCTTCTTCAAATAATTCACATTTTGCATCATCTAACTCAAGCTCTGTTTTCTCAGGTTCATCTTGCATTGGTAGGAATTCTTATTTGGACACATCTTTTACCTCTATGAAAACAACATCTCGACTGTAAACAGTTTTCTTGGTTTCTAGGTTCCAAAGCTTATAACCTTTCACACCATCTTTATAACCAATAAAGATACACTTTTCAGCCTTTTTATCCAGCTTACTTCTATTTTCCTTTGGAACATGTACATAAGCATCACAACGAAACACTCTAAGATGTTGAAGAGAGGGTTTCTTTCCAGACCATACCTCGTGTGGAGTTTTATCATCCAACGTTGATGAAGGTGATCGATTAACCAGGTAACATGTTATACCCACTGCCTCTGCCCAGAATTCTTGTCCTAACCCAGCACCGTTGAGCATGCTCCTTGCTTTTTCCATCAGTGTCTTGTTCATCCTTTCTACAACTCCATTCTTCTGAGGAGTGTATGGAGTAGTCTTCTGCCTTGCTATACCACAATTCTTACAGAATTCATCGAATTCATTTCCGCATAATTCTCCACCATTATCTGTTCTCAATACCTTTATTTTCTTCTCTGTCTGATTTTCTGTCAGAGCCTTAAACTCTTTGAATTTATCAAATACCTCAGATTTCTTTCTAAGAAAATAAATCCATCTGTTCCTTGAAAAATCATCTATGAATGAAACATAATACACAGATTTACCTAGGGATGGGACAGAAACAGGTCCAAACACATCACTGTGTATTAACTCTAAGATCCCCTTTGCTCTTGTAGAACCAGATGGGAATCTTAATCGATTTTGTTTACCATATATGCAATGTTCACAGAAATCAAAATCCAGAGTGCAATTAGACATACCTTCAACCATGCCTTTGTCGTGTAGTGTTCTAAGGCCCTTTTCTCCAATATGGCCCAGTCTTTGATGCCACAACATGGTCTTCTTTTCAGTGACGATATTGGTCTTGTCTTATTTATTTGTCTGATCAAGGACAATAKAACTTTTACACCCATTAGTATAAGTGCTTCCCAACAACTTGTACAGAGTTCCACACCGAACTCCCCTCATCAACACCATTTCCCCTCGTACCATCTTGCAAGTGTTCTTTCCAAATATAGTATCCACTCCTGCATCATCCAACTTGCTTACAAATATTAGGCTCCTGGCAAGTTTTGGAATGTGCAGAACCCCAGGGAGTGTTCTAATCCTTCCATATTTTAGCAGCAACTTAACCCTTCCACATCCTAATATTTTTGTTGTCGAGTCATCTCCTAGGAATACATCACCACCATCATATTTTTCATATTCAGAGAACCACTCCCTATGAGGATTCATATGGTATGATGCACCTGAGGCGATCAACCATACATCACGGTCTTCATGTGTACTCGTATATGCTAGGTAAACATCACCTCCTTCTTCAGTGGAGGTTTTCGCCTCTGTGGAAGAGGTACTATCATATCCCTTTGGTTTTTCAACCTTCTTAGACTTGCAATCTTTCTTATAATGCCCTATTTTACCACACTTCCAACATTTATTTTCCTGGAGACTTAGATCTACCCTTAGATTTAGATCTCCACCCCGAAGGCTTACCGGGGTTCCTGTCTTGGGTACGCCCTCTTACAAATAAAGAATCTATGTTGTGTCCATCCATGATTTTTCACCTCATCTCTTTAGATAACAAGGATGCAACTACATCCTCATACTTCAATGTAGATTGAGTGGTACCACCTATTGCTACAACCAGATTATCCCAAGAGTCTTTCAAAGAACATAACAAAGTAATACACTTATCTTCTTCTGCAATCGTAATATTAACAGTGCCAGGTTGACTTACCAGAGTATTAAAGGCATTTAGATGTTCTGTCACAAAATCTCCATCTTCCATCCTAAGATGATACAGCTTCTTTCGAAGAAATAGCTTGTTTACCAGGGACTTTGATTGATACAAATTCTCCAACTTATCCCATATTTCCTTGGTTGTAGATTCTCCTGAGACATTCAACAACACGGACTCTGCCAGGCAGAGTCGAATAGTACTCCTTTCTCTTATGTCAAACTTCTCCCACTCTTCCTTTGACATACCAGTAGCTTGTGTACTAGTAGTTTGTGTACTAGTAGGTTGTGTACCAGTAGCATGTGTGCTAGTAGACGGTGTACCAGTAGGATGTGTACCAGGATCCACAGCAATCCATTGTTCTTTGTATACAAGAAGGTCCTCCATCTTAAGCTTCCATAGCTCAAAGTTTTTATAGTTGAACTTCTCTATCTCGATTTTAGATGAGCTCACCATTCCTCTTTCTATACTCAAATCTCCACTGCAAAAGCTCCCACTAATCCCAGGTTTATCACAAACCCAAGATAAACTTGATCTATCAAGACCGAGCCAAACCCTCAACAACAAAGGCGTCCCTCTGAAGCCAAAAACGATCTCTGATACCACATGTAAGTTTTAATCCTGTGAAGTAAAGCAATGCATATAGATTCTTAAGCTAAATAGAATTTAATCAATGGCTCATTCACATCGTACACAGAGATTTATACCGGAAACCCTCAACCGGGAAAACCTTTCTTATATTCATTATATTGAATTTCACCATTCACTATACAATATATACAATGTTTTTAAGTATTCTATAGATACCAAAACCCTAATCCCTAAAACCGGGATTATTTTTAGTAAACCGCTAAAAATAGAAAAATCTGGTAAAAATAGCAAACAAACTGCCCAAAAAAAAAAATTGGGGCGCTGCCCCAAACGTTGCATGTAACTAGGGGGGAATACCTTCCCCCCCCCCTAGGACCCCACTAGGAAAGAGTCCGGCGCACATGGCATAAATCGAGCACTACTTTGAGGGATCGTCAGACGTAGTTGTCATATATGACGCGCCCACACACACACACACATGCAAAGAATATAACACATACCCAACAGCTGCAACTTTATTGTTTATGGTTAAGTGAAATGCTAAAATGGAATGAACTTCATGTTTAACCTAGCTTATGAAAAATCAACATGGTATCAGAGCAGTCTTGAAGAAAACCATTGCACACCAAAGATTTGAAGGAAAGGTATGCCAAAATGTTGTTGTAGGTATAAAGAGGAAGAAGGTTGGAACTCCCTTCTATGGTGTATGAAAACAAGACCAGAGAGGAAACATATATGTGGAAAAGAAGAGATTGAAGCTTATAGCCATAAATTAAAAGGTCAGAGCCTAGGAGAAACCTCACAAGCTGCCCCAAAATTCTCTGAAAGAGGTTGGAGCCTACAGTTACTAAAAGGGAGAGTCGACTGTCCATTTTAAGGTTGGTTGCAGGCCTCTTGGCCTAGTTTGAGCCCTGCTTAGGGTCTTAATAGATAGCCGCAGCAAGAAGATACCACTCTAGGGCTTCCATAGTTAGAAGGTGCTTAACAGCAACAGACCTAACAGTCCTCCTAACTGCGGAGTTAAAATAAAATTGCAGTCCAGTTTTGTTGAAGAATATCTAAGGCTATGACAGCAAGAAAATGTTGATGGATTGTAATTTTTCTGAAGCTGATCAAAAGGACTGTTTGTATAACAAAATTTAGGCTTGTTCTAAAAAAAATTTAACAAAATGATAAGGCAAATTTCATACCTGTTTTAAGACCAGATCTAAGGTAAATTTAGGCACTCTGATATGAGGCCAATCTGAAGTGAAAGTAAGCAGTCTTGAAGGCAGATCTGAAGCTTGTCTTGTAACAGATATTAAAATCTAATCTGAGGGACACTGTTAGGTCGAGATTTCTGAGGCAGCGAAAAGAAAATTTTCTGGGTTACACTTAATAAGTTTCAGACCTGA
Source organism: Picea sitchensis (assembly GCA_010110895.2). Taxonomy (NCBI): domain Eukaryota; kingdom Viridiplantae; phylum Streptophyta; class Pinopsida; order Pinales; family Pinaceae; genus Picea; species Picea sitchensis. Next base: position 157,363 of record SNQJ01S0007410.1, on the reverse strand, counting down.
TCTGAGGCTCGTACTGTATCAGATATCAAGGGAATTCTTACCAGGGTTGTTAGCTACAATTTGAGGCATGTTCTTGGTACTTATCCTAAGAAGAATTTCATAGATGTTCAAGGATTCTTTTGGACAGTCAGAGAGGCAGATATATGTAAGTAGAAAGAAAATATTTTGAAGGTCTTGTGGTAGTATAACTATGAAGGGAATCTTGTGATCAGAGAAAGGACTTGTTATGGCATAAGAAGACAGAAAATGAAAGCTACAGATCAAGGGTGATCTAGGGCATACTTTCATGTATGAAAGGTCGAGTTTTCCTGAGGTCTTTTCTTGGCACAAATTCCAGCGAAGTCTGAGGCATATTCTTGGGCAGTGAAAAGAGACTTTTGGGTCAGCATATTGAAGATGAATTTGAGACAGTTTGGAAAAATCATCTACAAGGTTGATGTAGAGACTTGTATGATACAAGGTGGCTACATGGGGAAACGAGTTTGTTTATAGAATGTAGCAGTGGAAGGTGGCCACAGGAAGCTACACCAACAAAATCTACCTCCTAGTCTATGGAGGAAGGAACCCTTGTTGCAATTGTGGATCCAGAGGGATCTCAATGCATTCAAAGGAACAACACACTGGAAGTGAAGACTCCAAGTTTGACTGTTTTAATTATCATGCATCTATCCTTTATTTCTAAGGTTTCTACATTACAAGTAGGTGTTGTAGTTGTGACAACAATACTTAAAATGTTTTGATTCTAGAAATGTACTCATTATTCCCCTTTAGGAGATATTTTTGTGTTGGTTCTTTTTGTTTTCTTGTTTCAGATAGGTTAACAAGAAAATAATATGCTTGTCCTTCATAGGGAGTCACTTGACTCAGAAAGAGTCAAAACCATTTGAGAAAGAAGAAGAATAGAACCATCATTGAATGCTACAAAGCATGATCAGAATCCTTCTACGATTACATGGGAAGAAGCATTTATGACACAGTATATGTGCAGAATAAGAGTCTTCACCAGACTTTGAAAAACATAACTCCCGAAGAAGTCTTCACCGGAACAAAGCCTGAGATTGAACACTTCAGGTTATTTGGGTGCCCAATGTATTTTCATGTACCCAAAGTGAAGAATTCCAAGCTAGATCCTTTAGGAAGAAAGGATACAGTGAATCTTCAAAGACATCCCTAGTCAGAGACAGATTGAGACAAGCAGAGACGTTGTCCTTGAAGAAGAGACTGTTTTTTTTTAAAGACCCAGATAATCTCAGATAGAGATTGATAGTGAGACAATACCTTCTCCCCCTTCAACAATTCAGAGGGAGACAGACATTACTCCAAGTTATCCATTTTATCCAGTTGATATGTTCAGAGATATTGCAGTAGGGCATAAAATTCCTACCTAGACTCACTCTGCAAGAGGCATAGAAACATACAAGGATCTCAAGGCACATTCTGAGAAAGAAAAAGAGATTTTAGAGCTATCCTTCAATCATGAGCCACTTCATTGATGTTGAGACTCCTTGTCTTAGAGAAGAAACAAGAGAACCGGTATGGCAAGATGCCATAACAGAAGAATACCAGAATATCTTAAAGAATGATGCATAAGATATTATTCAGGGACCAGAAAGGGAAGTTTGTGGTAACTTCCAAGTGGATCTATATGATCAAGCATGTAGCAGATTAAAGTGTCAAGAAATTAAAAAAATGATATCGATAGCCAGAGGTTTCTCAGAAACAGAGGGAGTCATCTATAGTGAGACACTTGATCCAGTGAACCTGATACACTTCCATCCGTACCATCATCCATGAGTTGGAAACTATATCAGATAGATAGATTCTTGATGAGTTCATATTTCAGCAAGAGTAGTGTTGATCCAAACCTATATCATTACAGTGTGGTGACAAGAACCTGATTTTGATGAATTACTCAGAAAGCCTTGTTGTTAGATAGAATTAATCCTTGAATTCTAAATTCGAGATGAAGAATCTGAGTATGATGCACAACTTCTTGGGAGAAGAAGTATGATAGAGGACCAATGAGATTTTCCTGAATCAAGGAAAATATGCAGTAAAAAATATTAAAGAAGTTCAGTATGACAGAATGAAAAATCCACCGTGATGGATTTAAAGAAGAAGATTAGTGATGATTCAGACGAGACTGATCCACAACTGATTCGATCACTTATGTATCTGGTTAACACCAAACTTGATTCATGCCATGTAGTGAATGTGCATAATTATTTAATGAGTCAACCAAGACAGACTCACTAGACAACAGCAAAACATGTATTGAAGGCACAGTTGGATATGGCCTGAGATATGCCTTCAGTGTGAACTTGAGTTTGCAGGATGTGTCGATTCATATTGAGAAGAAAGTACAGTGAACCGGAAGAACACATTCATTCGATGTCCTACTGTGAAGTTTTCCATGGTTTCCTGATGCAACAGGAAATGAAACTCTATGGCCTTGAGTACCATAGAGGCAGAGTATATAAGCATTGAGTGTGCAAAGCAATGTGGCTTCACAAGATTCTGACAGATTTACTTGACCATGAGATGGACCCTATGATGATAACCAAGAGTCGTGAGTAAATATCCTTGAGAAACCAATGTTTCCTGATGGATCGAAATACGATGAGATTAAATATCCTTATTTCAGAGATATGATGCAGATGAAAATCGTACACATGCAGTACCTTCCTACACATTAGAAGATTGCAGATATCTTCACCAAATTAACTTCGTGAAGAATGGCTCCCTAGTTGAGAGGGAGTGTCGATAACTCCAGCCAAGACAAAATTCAAAATACATCTTCGTGATACTTGGCATGATGAAGAATGTCTCCCTAGCTGAGAGGGAGTGTTGATGAATGAAGCTATGTGAGACATTCTCCAGCTTACAAACCTTTGAGGTGTGGATCATTACAGCTATGTGAATTCTTTCTCTCATCTTACAAACCTGGGAGAAATCCTCTAAGAAGGGTACGTGGTTCCTTCTTGAGACAGAGCTAGGAACGTAGAGATGACCTCCTCCATTCAGAGAGTGAGAAGAACTCCATATGATTCTCCTGTGTGAGGCAGTGGGAAAGAAGATCTATATATTGGACGTTCTTGTGGATGAGCACAGGTGAACGTTTGTAGCTCTGATTCTTCTATGTAATGCAGTGAGCCAGAGCTATGACATCCCTATGTATGTTCCCCTAGTGGATGAGCACTAGTGGGTGTATCAGATCATTTGCTATATGTTGTTCAGGAGTCAGACCTGCCTGTAACCCTAATTGTTATGTAAAGGGTACATGTTGGCCCACCTTAATGTGATTAATAATAAATGTAAAATATAATTAATATGGTTAATATTAATTATAATAATAATAATAATAAATTATAAAGTGACTTAGAGAGGTCGGCCCTATTGAGCCAATAGACGCATTTGTTGATTGGACAAATCTAATATAAGTAAGGGATGATTCTCCATTGTAGAATTGTATCTTTCTTGTGTGTTTGGAAATTACAGCAAATACATCTACTTGGTAAAAGGTGCGCACCTCTCTTGGGCGCTAGTCTTCTAGGGCTTAAGAACCCTCTTGTGTGCTAGGTGTTTCTTGGTGGTGAAGGTATTTCTATTGAAGATTATAGAAAAGGATTTGGTTGGGTTTTCTTCCCTTGTTGAGAAGGGTTTTTGAGGATACTTCTTGTGTTCTTGTGAATGGTGTTTCTTCTTGTGATATTGGTTGTTGCAACATTATTGTTTATGGTTAAGTGAAATGCTAAAAAGGAATAAACTTCATGCTTAACATAGCTTATGAAAAATCAACAATAACAACCTCTCACTGTCATTGTCACCATCATTGTCATTGTCATTATCACTAATATATCATCATCAACCAACTATAACTATATACACTCACATGGACAGAAAAACCATCACCATACCATGTGCATCAACCATGTACCATACCATGTACATCAACCATGTGCCAAGAGATATATTCCAATGCATCCAAGATATGCCTCAAGCATATAACATACAACAAACCATATGCCAAGTATCCAAGATGTACCAATGTATCAACAATATGGATCAAGCATTCACCATAAAAATCAAGATCATATACCAAGTATATGCCTCACACATGTGCCAATAAATAAGTGCCTCAAGAATGTGAAAACATCACCATGACATATACCAAGATATCCAAGAGATGTTCTAATCAATGTACCATAACATCACCAAGGTGTACCTCAAGCATATATTCAAATCTCCAACCACACCTCAATCATGTATCAAGACACAACCCTCAAAACACATGTAAAACATATATTTAATCCTATAGTCGTACAACACATGGGGGTGCCTCGCGGGACACCAATGGTTTGACCCGCAGGGGTCATCCAAACTAGGGTTTTTCATAAACCCTCGCTCACCTCTGCGATCCTGAAACTTTCACCTTCGCTCTCCTTCACTACCTCACATTCATCATCTCATATTAGCCAATAGATCACTTTCTCACTTGATAGATATTCAATAAACTTGCTTGTACAAATGAGAAGTTTCTTGAAGTGTATTTATACTTTTCCAAGTGACTTTTTTCGTTATCTTAAGGTTTGACCTGTACTTTCTTGTTATAACCACTTTACCCTTTAGTTAATGACTTGTAATTATTTATGGGATTCTTAACCATTCTTCGAGGCTTCCAACTTCATGACCCCATAACTCCTCAACTGTGAGGAACTACGTGACATACCACATGTCGTTGGAAATGACATGTTGAAGGTTATCCATCTATGAGTGTGTTACATGCATTTACACTATCCTTCAGCATTTATTTCTCAAACAACTTCAGGCTTCATGACCACACCTCTGGGATGTCGTGTAGACTTCTTTAGATGCACCCATCATGTCTATTGACATCAATGACAACCACTTCTATTGACATCAATGATAACTAACTATCCAACAACATCAATCACAACCAACTATCCAACAATCTCCCCCTTTGGCATTGATGTCAACACTCATACTCCACCTATGACAATTTCTCTTGATCTATCTCTTCCAATGTTTCTATCCTCATGTTTCTCTCCCCCTTTGAAATCAATGGAAAAGGGTATCTCTCTTTGGGTATGCTCCCCCTGTCTTCATGCTTTTGATATTTCTCTTTCTCCCCCTTTGACATCATGGGAAAAAGGGTAACTCCCCCTATCGGTATGTCTCCCCCTGTCTTCATGTTTCTGATCTTTCTTTCCTAATCTCTTCCTTTGACGATTTATCTCTCCTTGTCTTTTCGACAAGATGTTGTGTACATAAATATGGGATTGCAAGATGTTGTGTATATCAATATGGAGTTTCATGTAAATACTTCATTTCCTCTCTTGCATGGTTGATTTTCCATTAGTTCTTCCTCTTGTAATTCACTGACATATATAAAAAGAATTCAAAGTTACTTGACTTCAAGTCTTCATGGCTTGTCAAGTTCACATCAATGGACATACTTTCCTATGATGATATGGCTTATGTTGGCAATTTCTCTTCCCTTGTTCTGTTATGCCTTTCACTACTTGCCTTCCTATGACTAACTAATTCCACCTGTCAATATGCTTTCATCCACTATCATATATCTATCTAGACTTGTGATTTGGATTATTTTTGGAACAAAATGAAAGAAGAGATATTACAATGAAATACACATAAATATTGCCAAAAATAGAGAAATATAGCAATACATGATTTGTATTAATTAAATAAATGTACAGAGACTATAAAAATACAGAGTGCAAGACTCACTAGAATGGTGGTCGCTTTATCTCTGAGAAGAGATATGACGGCTACGCTCATTTGCCAAAATATGATTACAATGAGGCTCTGAAGGTCTTTTTATGATAAACATGAATGCCAAAACCCTAGACATCCAAAAACCTAACCCTAGGAGATGAAGTGCCAAAATTCATGTGGGCCCTGTTGGGTTAAGTTGGTGTTACAGGAGAATCCCCCTACGGACAAGTGGATTTCCTCTTGGATGCTAGACCCCTAACTCCAAGACAGAAAGTGTTATTATGGACACTGACATTCCTTTATCATAAAGATAAACTATCAAAGAAGAAGAGGGAAGAAAGGCAAGTACCTTTTTACCGATGTTTGTCCTTGCTCGCTCCAGGATGATCTTGATCTCCAAGCTCAGTTGAAGGTCCTGTGGTACAATGAGAAATAGAAAAAATACTTATTTCTATACTATGATTATATTTATAATGAATCTATGAAAGAAACAAGTTCATATACACAAACTTTAAAGGAAACAGACCAAGCATGAATTTATATTAATGAGAACAAAGTATTGATTGCAGCCATGGATGTAGTGCAACAGCTTCACCAAGATCCCTTTGTCCATACCCTTGCTCAAATAATCCACACACAGAATGTTGATGCTTCAATGATATCTCCCTTATGAGATCATCAGTTAGATGCTTTACAATGTCTCTCCCTTTCACCATGAGAAGGCCTCCTTATATAGGCTTGGAGAGGCCTAAACACTTGAGAGATATTTGGGATAAGTTGAGGATTCTTCTCCTTTAGTTGAGGATATTCAATAAGATCGAGGCTTGACCTCAAATTTGAATCCAACCGCTTTCATAGATTGAGTGGATTCTTCCCTGATTTCCCTCAACAGACCAAAATTTACCCAAAAAAGGGGCAGTGCTCCCTCTGAATGGGGTACAGAGCATTCCAACGCTCCCCGAGAAGAGGGTATAGAGCGTCAGCACTCCCTAACAAATCATAGGGGAGCGCTCCCTTCCAAAAATTGACTTTTTAGTGGTTTTTTCAATGGAAAAAGACTTGTACTTTTTTTCAAATGATTTCTCATACTTTTTTTCAAATGATTTCTCCTCTTCAAAACTAGTCTTTGAGGTGTCTTTCAAGTGTTCTTGACAACAATATGATATTTGCGACACTTGTTGGTGAAATGCGACATTTACGACATTTGGTAATGACGACACTAGGCCATCATCTTAGTGAGTAATTTTGATCTGTAACAGGTTGCCCCCCAAAGTGCGGAGTTAAAAGAAGGGAACTGATGACTGAAGTACTTTGTAGATTTTTTTAAGCAAGGGTACGGATGCAGAGAACCTGATAGAAGTTGCACACAAACATCCAACAAACATTAATGACATGTTTAAAACCCAAGGCAGGGATATATATGAGTGATAACTACTTCGCAAGCTGGGAAAAGTATATATATGAGTGATAACTCAACCCATGGTCTTCTTATCGGTCTTCTTACCGATCCCGATGTAGTATGAATCTAACCATGTGAATAGATATTCTGATGTCGAACATAGTAGAAACCACTTGATTACCAGTCAATGAGGTAAACCGTTAACAAGTGCGAGGGAAATCACCATTGATGTCAATGATTCCCAAGGTACTCTAGTACATTCTGACGAATGTGAATGAATGAACTGAAGTCGAACATCTGAGGAATCATCCGATTAGAGGTCAATGATATAAACCTGTTGTCGGATGTGAGGAGGCTTTCCATTGAGGCATGAAGGTCCCAAGGTACTAGCTGGTTTCTAAGTCTAGCTCCTGGATAATGTGCTGAAGTTGACAGGAATACACTCGTCGCAGGAGGGCATTGATGTATCCCCCATCAACGACATGAAACTGACACAAATATGTAAATTGGTAGATCAAATGAACATGGACTGACACGGGTATTGAAACAAGATATTTTTGATGGATGACTCTCGAGGCAGATACTTCCCTTGAACACTGAGGCACAACAGCAGAAACATGACATGGACCAAAACTTGATGATGCAGTGGATGTTGTGATTTTCATCAGGTTACCCAAAGGAGTAAAAGAAACTCAGAGGATTGTTTCAGTGCAGAGGTTCAGCAGATTTAAATGCGTGCAAAGACAAAGTGTTGTGTTCAAGGGCAACCATAAGAGTTACTGGTAGTGTTCTCAAAAATTTATTGGCTTGCTTCCTTCTATTTTTCCCTCATCCAGATAGACGAGTACCTCTTTTTAATTTAATGAGCTCGATGAGGGTAACAGATGCTCTATATAACTCACCTTCGGTAAGTCCCTCTTCCTTTTTTTAACGAACTGGAAGAAGTAAGGGTTCGGTCCCATATGGGCCCTTCAATGTATAATTGTTTAACGAGTCCAAAGAAGGTAAACTTGGTGGTTTTTCATATTTAGAGAATCTAAAAATGACTTAAAGACGACTCCAATGTTGTCCTTTTTCGTAATGTTAGTCTTGCGAGGCCTAAAAAGAGATAAATTAGAACTCGAAAGATGCCCTTTAAAACCTTTTAACGAGTGGGAAAGGAAGCAAGATCACTCGACAATCTTTTCACGTCTAGAGAGTCTGAAAAGAGTTTAAAGAAGACTCCAGGGGATTCCTTTTTCGTTTATCCATGTGGGTCTAAAAAAGAGATAAAATTTTACCCAGCGCATTCTTATACTTTTGAGCTTGAGAACGAACTAAGACTATGCTCGTGAATGTGACAAGATCAAAAATGAACAAAATTGCTCTGAAACCTATCAATAATGTCAAAACTGCATTCTAGGGGATTAATAAGGACTCCAAAATATTTTTAAAAACCCAAAAACTATATATTTAGGCAAAAAATGAAATGTATAATAGTAAAATGGGGTAAAAATGTCATTTACCATTTCATTTGTGCAAAGATTTGTAGTAGTGGAGAATTTGTGCTTTGAAGGTGAATCTTGTATTGCTCAGTGCCGGAGCTATGGTCAACCATTTTCCTTGTTGTTTGGACCAGGTTGGTGCTCTTCTTCCCTTCTTTCATTTGTATGGTTCACATTTTCTTTTAAGGAAATAATTATTTGTAAAAATTGATGCACTGGGTCGACCCAAGCGCCCAAAAATATCGGCGCTCCTCTAGAAGTAGTGGGGGAGTGATGAATGGCTTGGAAAATGCCCCTCCTAGTCAGTGAAGGGTGCATCAATGCTCTAGTGTAGTGGCTATGAGGGCACTGCCCAAAAAAACACAAGAAAAAAATGCCCAAGAATGGCCAGCGCGCGCTAAAAACGTGAAGGGGGGCATTTTTGAATTTTTAAGTGCTTTGGTGGCCGATGTAAGGGTGCGTTGGCACCCTGATGTTCATGCAAAGGGGGCGTTGGCCTTTTACAAGATCAAACAATCATTTTTTAAAGTTTTGAAAATTGCCCAAAAATGTGATTTTTAATGAAAATTTGATTGTCGATGATTGCAGGTGATTTCGGCAACAATCATGCCTGAGTGGAAAGAAAGAGAGCATGAGATCGATTATGTATCCACCTTGCAAAGTCCCCGATCGAGAGCCGCATTGATGAATTGCGGTCTCCTCAAATATTTCAAAATGCAAAAAATGAAGAAAGAGGTCCTTCTTCTTTAGCATATGATCGGGTTGTGGAACGTTGCAGAACAAGGATTCTAGATGGCAACGTAGCTTCTTACCATTGAGTTGGAAGATGTGCACGTCATAATTGGTCTCTCAAAAAGAGGGGCTCCCATTTTTTTAACAGAACAGCGGGCACTTCCCGCGCCTGTGGATGAGTATCTGGCAAACCATTGTGTCCCAGAAGAGAGACTGGTGGGTGGCAGAATTGCGATCAAAGATATTAGGGATCTATCTCTTCGATCCATTTTGTTTTCCATTACAAGTATAGTGGGAAGTACAAGCGCTCACCTATTTTCAATATCACATGTGGCCTATGGTTTACAGTGTCTAGAGCCAACACTGTTTAACTGGAGTACAGGGTTCCTTCACCACGTGAAGGAACAGATTACGAAATGCAGAACAGGGAAGCAGAAGCAGTTCGGATATGGTTCATTATTGGTTTCGTTCTTCTTAGAATGCATTCCTGGGATGCAACCTCAGATTTCATTAGTAGTACGGCCAGTGGGAGAACCACGTATGGAGCGGTGGACCAGCCTGTCTCCGAGACTAGGCCCAGATTCAGAGTTCAGATTCACCGTTGATTTCTTCGCTTGGCTGAGACGCCAATTGATCGTGATAGAATATTTTCCATACATCGAAATAGATTTCCAGGGCAGCATGGACTTGGTTCGTCCATAAGGCAAGGATTGGGATGCGTCAAGTAAGAAATCAAACAAAGATCTCGTCAAGTGTTTTTAATTTTTGAATGTTATAATTTTTTTTACGGTACATAGAAGAGTCTTTAACAGATGTATCATTTCATCATGCAGATAGAGGAGCAACATGTTCGGCAGAGATACCAGCACTGGGGCGTCGCGGGGATGCTCAGATAGCAGTAGATCAAGGGGTAGCAGCAAGAGGTCTCCAGGAGGTTGAAAGAAACCTCCAAGGTATCACGATGGGCATCCCTCCTCTTAGGAGGCGGGAAGTGCCACTACATCTACAAAGACACACTGTGGGAGTGTCTTAGAGTCTTAACTCTCTACTGAGGCGAATAGCCCGTGCAGTGATATGTTAATCACAGCATAATGTGATGCAGGGAGATTAGGATCTTCCTGATGATTGTATAGTCTGTATGACAATGTTTATGGGTGTGAGGACCCACATTTTTCCTATCTATGTACCATTTTTTATGTAATCAAACATTTTCAGTCACGTCGTATATATATACATTTCCGAGTTTTTACAGTACCAAATGATTTTCAAATGATGTCTTTTAAGTGATGTGTTTTAATTTATATGATGATATGTGATGTGATTTATTTCCTTTATAAAATCTTATCTATGTGCAAGATATCTATCCATAATGTAATTTTATAACAAATCCGAATGGTATTGAGTTCTCTTGGTATGTGTCGGTATTCGATAAAATCAAACATTCGTTCAAGACGACGAACTCGTAGATGGATATGTAGCAGGATAGGATTGTGAATAGCGTAGATTCGATTGAGTTGAGAGTCCATATTGACAATTATGTGAGAAATGCCTAGGGAGGATGCTTTGGTTAAAAGTTCGATGACGGCATGATATTCTGCCATGTTATTAGTTTTCGATCCTAAGAAAATACCTCTTGAACTAACCAACTCACCAGAGTGGTAAACGACCCAAGCTGCGGAAGCAACATTCTAGGGGTGTCGTCTAGCACCATATGCAAACTTGACAAAGATAGGAAAGGAAGATGTCATCTGCACATGAAAACACAAGACACGGTATAAGCGGCTAAGGCAAAAACTCAAGCACGCAAAGGAAAAAGACACACCAAACTAAAATACAATAGTGTACAAATAATGTATGCTAGATTTCCTAAGCATGGTACTTCTTAAGGTAAATCTCGTTCCGAGGATCGCCCAGGGAGATTTCGTCATAGTCCACTAACTCATAGGTGCATATATGTAGAACATGTTTCACGATGTAAGGACCATGCCATAGAGGTTCTAACTTACCTGTCCCTAACTTGTCATGAGCCTGGTCATAAACGAGGACTAAGTCTCCTTCTGAAAAAGTGAGAGGATGGATAGACTTGTCATATTGATTCTTGATTCATTTTTTATACATCTCAGTGATGAGAGAAGCATCACAACGTGTTTCATCCAACCTAGTCAAGTGTAAGAAACATTATTCTTCAGCAGAAGTGTGGGGCAGGAGTTCTACTTTGAGTTTTAACAAAGGAATTTCTCACTCGATTGGTAAAACGGATTTTATGCCATATACTAGCTGGAAAGGAGTGAAACCAGTAGCAGTTTTTACTGAGGTCCGATAAGCCTGGTGAGCGGAGAAAAGTTGTAAATTCCAGGATGTCTTGTTTTCCCCTACCATCCGTTGAATCGTGGTTTTAAGGATTTTGTTGATGGCTTCAACTTGTCCATTAGCTTGAGGATAATAAGGGGATGAGTTCTCATGGCGAAAACCAAACTTGGCATGCAACTCACTCATCATCTGGTTCTGAAAATGTGAACCATGATCAGTGACAATGTCTTGTGGAACACCAAAGCAAGTGATGATGTGATTAAAAAAGAAAAGGGTTGCAGTACGACCATCGTTCAGAAAGGTAGGCATAGCCTTAGCCCATTTTTTAAAGTAATCGATGGAAATGATTATATAACCGTGTCCCCCGGCTTAGGTAGGCTTACATTGCATGAAATCAATGCCCCATTTGGCAAAGGGGTCAATGGAAACAATGGGATGCAGCGGAGCAGGGTGGCTAGATGGCACGTAAGATTGTTTCCAAGGACGGGATTTGGGTGGATCCCTTAAAAATTAAGGCTATCTTGGCTTTACCTCCACCTAACAATCTGACACAACTCCAAAGTTTGCAGGGGAAAGAAAACTTTCTTCGTCGTTTCATTTGTAACTACACTGAGATTACAAAAGGATTTATGTGTTTGTTACAGAAATACACCCCTTTTATCTGGGATGAAACTGTTGAACGATCATTTGTTGCTCTTAAGAATGCATTAACCAACACTCCTTTGTTACATCCTTCGAATTACACACAGGACAATATCATTTACTTAGCAGCCTCCACTTCCATTATTGCCATGGTGTTAGTTCAAGAGGACCCTAATGGCGAGGAACACGTGATATATTATTTGAGAAAAAGTCTATCTGGTCCAAAGCTCAGATATTCACATTTTGAAAAGTTGGCTTTGGCAGCTGTCATCGTTGTCAAGATATTTCGTCACTACATTTTGCTATGCACCACCATGGTTATTATAGACTCGAACCCCATGTACCACATTTTGACACGTCAAGTTCTTGGAGGAAAATATTCGAAATGAATCGTTATCCTTCAAGAATTCGATCTCGAGTTCACTAAATCCAAAGCTAAAAAGTCCCTGGTGTTTGTAGATCTTATTTACAACCTTCCCCATGCTGATGAAGATATTGAGCCCAGAGATTCTCTCTCGGAAGAAACTTTGTTCCTCGTTAGCATGTCTGATCCTTGGTATGGATATATCCTTCTTTATCTCCAGACCCAACGTTTTCAGCCCAATATCTCTCATGAATAACGTCATTGTATTCGCCACCATTATCGCCATTACCTTATTATCGGCGACACTTTATACCGCCATGGCATTGACACTATCCTACGACGATGTCTAACTCATGAAGAGGCTGAACGCGTGCTTAATGACTATCACCTTAGAGCCTGTGGAAATCATCTTTCTGGGATGGCTACAACTCAGAAAATCTTATGTGCCGACTACTTTTGGCCCTACATAGCATACCTTATAGCATACCATCCATGAAAGAGAAAATTACACTACCAGTGCAATTATCGATGATCTGGTTGATGAAGGGCGTAGGGTAGTTTTATTTTGGACATGCCTTATTGAGGTCCTGATAATCAACGCAGACACGAATGGTCCCTTGCTTCTTGGTGACCGGAACAATGTTCAAAACCCATTCCATCAAAGGGACAGGATAGATGAAGCCAGATTATAATAATTTCTCAACTTCTGCCTTAATAGCCGCGGTCTTCTTAGGATGGACTGGGTGGTGTTTCTTTCGAATAGGCTTTACACCTGGGTAGGTTTTAATCTCATGCACAATGATCGAAGGATCAATCCATGGCATCTCTTCGTAGCTCCAAGAGAAGACATCATGAAATTATTTAAACAAAGTGGTATAGGAAACCACTTCATCGGGTGTAAAACTAACACCGAGATTAACATTTTCGACGATACCTTCCTTGATCGAAATATCTATTTCGACTGTAGAGGTAATGTTTCCTAAATTCCCTTCATAAAAAGCATCTTGTGTAAGTATAGGTGATTGGGGAAATTGGACAACATTAGGGGGGGGAATATAGAGTGTATATCTTCCTGGATTTCTTCGAGAGGTGGAAGAAAAGAGGATCGATGATGGATATCATCCCAAGGTATGTCGTTGATGCTAAGAATTTCCATTATTGATTCATCAGAAGGAAAAATTTGGGAAATGTAGTCGAGTGCAGACGTTAAATAACTTAGCCACGATGGCATCGAGTAGTTGTCGGGTGTTAATAGATGTTGGTCATCTGAGGAGGGAGAGGCAGATTGGATAGCAATGTATGAGGTTTCGGCTGGACTAAGTGGCATGGTGTCACCTAGGACATCGAATTCCAATGGACTAGGTACAACCTAAGGGTCAGATGATTCCAAGGATTGGTAAACCGTAGTCAAAATCATATTGATTGTGGCGACATGATGTGCAGTGGGTGGAAGCAGTGTAGGGAAGGTACCCATAAGGCTAGATTCTTTCAACAAGACAACACCAATGCTTTCATACGTGATCTTGTGATCTCCCAAAAATGGAATATTTTTGGTAGCAGGAGTGCGAGTGTTAGGTGTACAGAAATCTAACTGATCCACAGTGACAATTTTGCCTTGATGAGGAAATTGCACACATCGAAATACTGACGAAGCAATGATAGCATAGAACCAACTTCTTCCAAGCAATAAGTTGTAATCGAGGGGAGAATCGACCACCTCGACATCAATAGAGATGGATTTTCCTCCCAATTGGATGGACATGGACTGCAAAATTCCATGGGGATGAAAACCTCGCCCGTCAAATGCATGTAGCATCATTGGGGATTTGTTAAGTGCGGGCGATTTCAAGTTTTTCTAGCAGGCTAAAGACATGACGCAAGTAGAGGCTACCTCATCCAAGATAGTGTGGTGGATTTGTTGATTATGAAAAACAACATCAACTTGGAAAGCAAGTTGATGAGAGAGTCGAGGTGAGAAATTATCTAGGTTAAACATGATATTGTTGGACGACTTAGGATCAAAAGTGCCAATAACATCCAAGAGAATTCTATGTTGACTGGGGTAGTGTTGTAGAACTTCTAATGTGGACATAACACACAGTTCTTGTGCCAGATATTCAACAATGTTGTAGTTTTGGGCGGCACGCGAGCTAGGAATAAAGGTAGATTTACGGATAGTGCTCTTAGAAGGGCGTAATATAGAGTCGAACATAGTTTTCTCGATCTAAAGTGATCTAGATGGAGGATTGATAGGTGGAAGACTAACGAAGGATGGTGAGGGATCCGTAGAAGTACCGTTAATGGATTTTCCTCTATCGGGTTTTACTGGAGTGTCGTAAGTCATAGAGCGAGTGGTTAAATCAATCTTGTTTAAGAGATAGATATGAAGACTTGTTGAGGCTTCATCGTGAGAAGGGTGGATGGAACTGCCCCGTGGAGAGGGGGTTTGAGCAACCATAGATTGTTGCTGAGGAAAAGGTTGAGTAAGCACGGCAGGTTGGGAATTCCCCTTAAAAATTTTGGCCACTTCATTGTGATGTGGACAGTCTCGAGTGTAGTGATCTTCACCACAAATAAGACATGGGAATTTTTTCTTCCGTTGTGGTTTCTTTTCGTTAGCAGGTGATGGGTTTTGAGCTTTAGGTTGTTCATTATTTCTCTTTTTGGTTTTGTTCTTTGTCTTCTTCTTACCTACAGATTGTTGTGAAGAGGTAGATTGTACTGCATTCACCTCGGAGATTTGAGTTGGAGAGGAGGTAGAGGAAGGTGTGGTCGAACTGGAGGTGGATTCCGGAGCAGATCGATTAGTAGTTCCAGTCGACTGGGATGGAGATTTGTTTTTGACGAAGCCAATAATGCCATCTGCATGTGATGAAGATGAAGTTTTGGATGGATCAGTAGTGGCACGGGTAGCATTTGGGATCAACTCATACATAGTACCAGGATATGAGTAAACCAAATCTAAGTATTGTTCCTTGGAAATGGCTTCCTCTTCAGTGAAAACGCCATCCATAGCGACGTCACGAGAGATCGGGCGTAAAAGTGATTTTGTAAACCATTTCACCAATAATTGGTCAGGAATGATTGCTTTGATCAACCTTCATCGTCGCCTCCACTCATGAATATGATCAGAGATGTGCACAGAGTTAGTCTAACGAAGGGGGGTCAAGAGTTTAGTATTCATCTTGTATCGAATGGGTAGTTGAAAATGTGTGAGGAAGGGCATGGCAAGGGAGTTGAAATCTTGGAAAGAACCACGTGGTAGTTCAATATACCACTTGGTTGTTGAGCCCATAAGTGTTCGCTGGAAAAGACGAAAACGTATAGAATCGTCCATTAAGGAGTTGGATGAACACCACAAATGGAAAATCATCACATGGTTATTCGGGTCTTCCCCAGGTTTGCGGTCAAATTTTGGAATATCATAAGGGAGTTACTGGCCAGAATGGATAATGTAATGTAGGATCATTAGTCAACCGAGATAAGTCTGGGAGATCCAGGGTAGCAAGGAATGGTAGCTATCGGTTAAACTAAGGGTGATATTGGTGTGGAATAGGAACACCAGTAGGACCATAAACTGGATTAGGTGGATAATTGTAACCAGTAGGTCCTCCTGCATATGGTTGTTGCTGACCAGAGTAGAGAGGATTCGAAGAGGTTTGAGAAACATTTGGGAGTGGAGGATAACCTGATGGTTTATGAGGATTATAATATGGATTTGGTGTTTACCCATAAGGGGGGTAAACATTTTTTCCATAAGGAGGATAGAGATTAGTCCCCTGACAAAGAGTAGGTTGTTGTAGACCTTGTGGTTTTTTTCCCCCAGAGAACTATGGGTTTCCTGGGAAAGGGACGTTCCACGGATTGGGTGTTGTAGACACATTCTATACAGAAGGTTGAGGATGGGCTCCAGTCTGAGGCTGCCCCCCAGCATGAGGTTTCCCTCTAAACGGAGGTTGCCCGCCGAGAGGAGGTTTCCCCCCAAACGGAGGTTTCCCTCCAAGAGGAGGTTTCCCCCCGAAAAGAGATTGCCCTCCAAACGGAGGTTTCCCTTCGAAAGGAGGTTTCCCCCCAGCATGAGTTTGAGTTCCTGGATTTTGGAAACCAGACGTAAATGAATGACCGATGTCGCTTGATGGATTAGAGCCACCAAGACTAGTTCGTCTGGGTTGTTGTAAAGGTACCGAACTTCCGGGTATAACCTGGGTAGTATTGACAACAAAAGAATTCAATGTTCTATACCCAAGGGGAAGGGATGAAGAAGGTCGATATGAAAGTGGTGTACCAATGGGAGCTTGGATAACCACCACATTACCAATCGGAATAGTCGCAATGTGAGGGACCATCGTAGAATGGGCCATTTGGAGAGAAATAGTGGAACTTGGACCAACAGACTGCATGTGCAGACCAATGGATGGTACGATGGAACTAACGGTTGTACCAGTGAAATGATCTAAAGCTATGGTATAGGTAGTATATGTTGTGGGTAATTGATATACAACAGGTATATCAACACATATGCCTAATTCGTAAAGTTCTCGCACCATGCGAGGTGGACTTTGAATTATATCAGCAGTCCAAAGTGGGTCTCCGATTTGAGGGCCTGAATGAGGGCCAGTCGTAACTTCAGAAGGATCAATGACAACAAGTTCTCCATCTGAATTCAACTGGAGAAAACGCCTCTCATATCTCGCAGGAATGTGGAAAGCCTCTATAGAGTCTGAAACAATTTGAAAATTATCTAAAGAGGTGGAAACTTCCTCATGTGAGGTTATAACGTTGTGGACCTCGCTCTATTGAGGAGATACCTCCATAGAATGAGGGGGTAAAGGTGTATATTCTTCCATATTTTCTGTGGAAAGGCCCTGTACCCTACGCGAACGACGTGGAGGGTCGATGTTGGCGGAAGAAAAAATTCGACGTAAAAAATCTATGGCCAACTAACGACAAAGAAACAGCATACACTAATCAAATCTAGGAATCAAACCAAGTAAACAAAACCTTCTCTCGATGACCGTACTAGTTGGTGATGAAATCCAACGTCGCGTGATCAAGTCGAGAAGGGGCTAGGATATGGTGGAATAGTTACGATGGTGACTTGCTTAACGAACTTACACCTTGGTGCAAGCTTCCATGCAGTAATTGTGGATTTACCCTCCAAGGAGCCTGAGTGACTTTGACCAAAGTTTGTTCCAGGTACAGTTAGACTTCCCTTCATTGTCACCTTGTGTAAGTACCTAAAGATTATGCAACAAAGGACACCAACTCATAGCCAGTCCCTGGGCGGGTACAGTCGACAGTCTGGTCTGAACGTATGAGCAGGATAACAAGTCTGAAATCCTTCGAGATAACTGAGGACAAGTGGACCGGTAGAACTCCATAGGACCTCGAACGGATTCGGAGTTCACAAAGCACCGAGACCAAATGAAACCAGCTGAACCTCAAGAAGAACCCTCAATACACGATCCAACCACTACAAACAGTTGAACCACAGAGGGGTAATCTTTGTAACTCTCACAAATGTGACCTCATGCGTAACCCTTGTGTGAGAGGGGGATCCCATAAAGCCTATATGACAATTGGATTTTTCTCTCCCTATCGCAATATGATAATGTTTGTTTTGAATACTTTGGAGAGTTTTACTCACAGCCTAATCCAAAGTGCTAATCCTAGTCTAATGTTGGTGGAAGATCCTAAAAACAAAATTTTCTAGATAAATTTAATTAGCGTTAATTTTGCAGTTGTTCTTTACTCAAAAGGTGTATGACAATGAAACTGATGGTATTATGACTCAATTCCAAAAAATATGCATAAGAAATGATAAGAAGTCCTTTCTTTCAATGAATTCTTATTTAAGGGAAAGAGAAAGATTTTATTTTCACTGTCAAACACTAAGATGTAGAATCCTCAATCAATTCGTTTCTCAATCAAATCCAATGTAATGCTAAAATCTCATAGATTTTCTTTCTAATATCCAAAAACAATCATAAAAAGTATCCTTTTAATTTATGTGTGAATGATAATCAATTTGATATAAAACTTCCTATGTCATCCAAATTGTAAAGTCAACAAGGTTCAAACAATCAAAAGCAAGTTACACAAAAACAAAAAACACACTCTCGTTGTGATAAAACAAGAAAGACAAAGATGACACAAATTTGCAAAAAAGAAAACCAAAAACTCAAAAAGATTGAAAATGGCTTGGATAAGATGACCTCAAAGATCAAATGGAAAGGTGCATAGACCTTTGAATCTCCTCATGAAGGCTTCTACTCAGTCAGATAAATGAGAAGAAATCGGCAAGTTAACTCTAAATCAGCAAAGACAAAGAGTGACTTCAAGGCAAGGAAAGAAAATGTCAAATTTCCAAACAAAAGATGATCAATTCTTAGAAAATAGGGTGTTGAAGGCCAGGACCAAGATGTACTAAGGTTGTAAAACTCCTGAGCAAGTGCCAAAATCAAGAAAATAATTCAGAGAGTGAAAACCCTAGAAGATTTCTCATAGAAAAAGGGCAGCACTCTGGTGTAAAGGGCACCAGAGCATTCCAACGCTTTGTATAAGGCTAACAGGGAGCGCCAACACTCTGATAGCAAGGGAAGGGGAGTGCTAGGCTCTCAAAACTCAGAAAAATGCCCAGAAAATGAAAGTTTCAAGAAAAATCAGTCAATTAGGGTGAATGTGATGTCAAAAAGAGGCAATCAATCAGATATAAGAATCAAAGACATGGTGTGGAGAAGGTCAAAGAATGAGAAAAGACCAAGACAAGGCCTAGGAAAGGAATAAAAAATCAAAGCTCCTCCCTAGTGGAGTCGCCAATTTCTGTTACAGGAGAATCCCCCTGCGAACAAGTGGATTTCCTCTTGGATGCTATACCCCTAACTCCAAGACAGAAAGTTCTATTATGGACACTGACATTCCTTTATCATAAAGATAAACTATCAAAGAAGAAGAGGGAAGAAAGGCAAGTACCTTTTTATCGACATTTGTCCTTGCTCGCTCCAGGATGATCTTGATCTCCAAACTCAGTTGAAGGTCATGTGGTACAATGAGCAACAACAACAATACTTCCTACTCTACTATGATTAGCTTTATAATGAATCTATGAAAGAAACAAGTTCATATACACAAACTTTAAAGGAAATAGGTCAAGCATGAATTTATATTAATGAGAACAAAGTGTTGCTTACAGCCATGGATGTAGTGCAACAGCTTCACCAAGCTCCCTTTGTCTATACCCTTGCTCAAATAATCCACACACAGAATGTTGATGCTTCAATGATATATCCCTTATGAGATCATAAGTTAGATGCGTTACAATGTCTCTCCCTTTCACCATGAGAAGGCCTCCTTATATAGGCTTGGAGAGGCCTAACCACTTGAAAGATCTTTGGGATAAGTTGAGGATTATTCTCCTTCAGTTGAGGATCTTCCCTAAGATCGAGGCTTGACCTCAGATTCAAATCCAACCACTTTTAGAGATTGAGGGGATTCTTCCCTGATTTCCCTCAATAGACCAAAATTTACCCAAAAAAGGGGCAACACTCCCTCTGAATGGGGTACAGAGCGTTCCAACGCTCCCCCAGAAGAGGGTACAGAGCGCCAGCGCTCCCTAATAGAGCATAGAGGAGCGCTCCCTTCCAAAAATTGACTTTTATTGGTTTTTTCAATGGCAAAAGACTTGTACTTTTTGTCAAATGATTTCTCCTCTTCAAAACTAGTCTTTGAGGTGTATTTCAAGTGTTCTTGAAAACAATATCATATTTGCGACACTTGTGGGAGAAATGCGACACTTACGACATTTGGTAATGACGACACTAGGCCATCATCTTAGTGAATAATTTTGATGTGTAATAGTTAGTACATCAACTTCTAGGGGTCGTAAATTTTGCATACGATCTATGTTTTAGGCGTTTGATAGCCCACTGGAAAGGTTATTTTGAGAAATACACATTATGCTATCAAAATTGACTATGTCAACAGTTTAACTATGGCAAGCCCAAAAAATGTTGTTTAGGGCCTCAAAACGGCCCTGGAAATACAGAAAGATGTATTGAGATGAAAACTGTGAAAATAGGCCAGTTAAACTAGATGCGTGGCCACCAGTATCCACCTGGATGTTGTGTAGGGATTCAAGATAGCCTCAGAAGTGTAGAACCCATAATTACAAAGAAGTACCCCCATTACAGAGAAACGTGTTGAACTAAAAACTGTCAAGATGAACCAGTTGGAATTTAAAACATGTGGGTGGCCACCAATATCCACTTGGATCAGTCCTCCCCCCTTAGGAAACAATGATATCCATTGCGTTGAGTGTTAGGGGAAGAGGGGAAATCGTTTGCTGAATTTGAATCTTGGTGAGTTGTGTGCCTTGCTGGAGAAGTTGTGTTGCTTGGTCTGTGGAAGGCTGTCACGAACCTGTTGCTAGTGGGGTTGAATTTTTTCCACCAACCTGTTGTCTATGGGCTTGACGGGGCATTGTGTAGGCACCATCGTAGGTGAAAAAACAATATATTGTTTATCTTCTGCAATCTTCTCCTGATGGATAGAAGGTGTTGAGGCTGCAGTGGTTGCAGTGGATTTTTGTGCATCCTTTCAACATATTGTGAAGAGGTTGAATTTTGCAGTATGAGAGATTACCTTATGACACTGTTTTGGTGGAACAGTATTTGGAACTACCTCTGGTATCTTATAGAGATGACCCCCCAGAGTAATAATGACACTTCGGGGTCGATACTCATAAACAGAATGATGTTTCCACGTATATGGTTGGCCCAAAAAAACATTGCAAACATCAAGAGAGGCAACATCACATACTACCTCATCTTTGAAGGGTTGGATGCCACAGGCAGGTGGCATTTCTGGCTGACACGGAAATATCATCCCTGGTGAAGCCACCCGATGTTGTATGGTTACGGCTGTGGTGTTGTCGATAACCCCAACTATTTGATGACCTCAACTGAGATGAGGTTCTTCTGTCTTATGCTATCAACAATGAAATGCAATGGGGTCCCCTTCACCCATATATTTCAATGGAAAAGGCGCTCCCCCTCTTCAATATATGTTGTTTCCTCTAGTTTAATATTTGAGGCCATGACAGTGTCAGTGGGGAATGCGTCGATGATCTATCTTTTTTCATTATTTTCTGGATCAGATTCTGAATCAGGGTTCGGCTCCTTATCTTTGATCTCGGCCACCAATGACGTTTTTAGCGACATTCATCGGTGTTGTTCCAGGGGATTTTGTGGAAGTCGCACTACTTCCCAGTGTCATTATTTGTCTTTCCCTTTCCCTTTTTTTCCTGTGTCTTGGACTATTTGTCGGGAGGTTGTTGGTTAGGGTCATCTTTATCGTTCTTTGGTTGTTGCGGATTTTCATACCCGAACTCCTATTTGTTCTGGTGCCTAAATTTCTGCTCGATTTTGATAGCATATCGATAGGAATCTCCTAGTGATGAGATGTTTAGGAAATCCATTTCGGTTTGATGTACCTATGCAAAGCCCCACAGTATTTCAGAACCAAATGTCGCTCGGAGTCTTCGATACCCAGCTTGGTACGCAAGGTATGGAAATCATTTGTGAACTTTGACACTGTTTGGCCCTTCTCTTGCTGCAATGTGGTCCATCTCATGTACTAGTCTTCATAGTTATCAATAGGGTAATATTGTTCCTTGACCGCATCCACAAAAAAATATCAAGTGGGATCGGCCCCATATATTCTAGATTCCTCTATGGAACTTTGATCCCAGTAAGTTTCCCACCAACGTTTGACATGGGGGAGAGCGTTGAGGAGTGCAAAGGTGATCTTTTCACTATCAGAAAAAATGTTAACAGAGAAATAACCTTCTAGCATATTTAACCATTTTTCTAGGGCATCCACATCTACCTGACCTTCAAATACGGGAATATCAAAGTTAACTTGTACCTTGAAGGGAGAATTTCCTTCAAATTGGTCGCTTGATGAAGATGTGCATGTTTTTATAGGAAGGCATTGAAGGATGTAGGAAAAATTCTCCATTATTTCATCCCTTTATTGCGCGAGAGCTTTCTCAAGAAACAGGTTAATAGAATCTTATGCTCCGTAGTTTTTCTTTTCTTCCACCATGGAGGGTTTCTTAGGCATGCGAGAGTGATTGTCCTCAAGAGAGACAAGCTCGAGACCCAACTTGCTATACTCGGACCTCGTCGGGGAAATGCACTGAAAAATGATCAAGAACAGCCTATTTTGATACCACTGATCCAGATTATTTTTGGAATGAAATGAAAGCATAGATATTAGAACGAAATACACATAAATATTTCTAGAAATAGAGAAATGAAGCAATACATGATTTCTATTAATGAAAGAAATGTATAGAGACTGTAAAAATACAGAGTGCAAGACTCATTAGAATGATGGCAGCATTATCTCTGAGAATATATGTGACGGCTACCCTCATTCACCAAAAGATGATTACAATGAGGCCTTGAAGGCCTTTTTATGATAAACATGAATGTTGAAACCCTAGACATCCAAAAACCTAACCCTAGGAGATGAAGCGCCAAAATTCATGTGAGCCCTGTTGGGGTAAGTTATTACATCAACTTCTCAGGGTCGTAACTTTTTCATACAATATTTTTTTTAGGAATGTGATAACCCGCTAGAAAGGTATTTTTGATAACTATAAATTATGTCGTCAAAATTAACTTTGTCAACAATTTGACTTTGGCAAGCCCAAAAAATGTTGTTTAGGGCCTCAAAATGGCCCTGGAAGTACAGAAAGATGTACTGAGATGAAAACTTTCAAAATAGGTCAGTTGGACTTGATGGGCGGCCACCAATATCCACCTAGATGTTGTGTAGGGCTTCAAGACAGCCTTAGAAGTGCAGAACCCATAATTACAAAGAAGTGTCCACATTATAGAGAAATGTGTTGAACTGAAAACTGTCAAGATGAGCCAGTTGGAATTTCGAACAAGTGAGTGGCCACCAATATCCACCTGGATCAACTTGTAAAATATCTCATGAATCATTCCTTGTCGATATGTCATAAAAGTTCCCATGACTCTGCTACTCAATTGCACACAATGTTGACCCATCTGTCACTTTCCCATTTTGAAGACTTATTTGAATCTTCTATATTTGATCACTACATAATCTTGTTTTTCAAGATGTATGTTGAATCTATAAATCAGACTCTACATGTATGTAACAATTTGTACTGAATATTTCCCTATCTGAATACATGCCTAGAATCCTCTATACAATCATGAATATCTGCCTGAAAAGTGTGCCAATGATATTCTTTGTAACTGTTAGTTGATACCTACATGGGAATGTGTTCCGAAAATTCCTCTTGTCACAGGACATTTTGCACTTCTGTCATCAAACCATTCTGAAACTTCCTTTCCAAAATATGAAAACACTTTAGACTGCTCGAAAGATAGTTCTCTGATATGTAGAGTTGTTGCTAAGACTCCCTCTTCAATTTTCATATTTACTGGGAGTATCCAAGTCGAATGGCTTAGAAAGGTGGTGGAATCTACCCTAAAGCGGAGTAATCTTCCTCTTCTATCATCTGAATTATGGCATATTCATCATCTTCATTATCTTTCTGAATTCGGGTATCTTCTTCTTTTCCTGTAGATTCATCGTGATCTTGTGTCACTGCAAATCCTGAGAGTATGACCTCTTCATTCACATGTTCTTCCTTTACATGTTCTTTATTCACCTATTCTTGCTTTCTTTTCCAAATATTCTTGCATTTGATATAAGTGTTCTCTTTCATGAAAGTATCCATCATGCTTCTACAATCACGAGCTATATGTCCATAGTTTTGGCACTTGTAACATTCAATATTTTCTGGGGCCACATAAACATTTATTGCTTGACCATTTCTTCCATAAGCTCTATAATCTACATCTTTATGTCCAAATTTATTACAAATAAAACAATAACCATAAAATAAACTTTGATACCTGGGAGTGAATGATCTTCCTTGTGATTTCGTCCTTCAGAATTCATGTCTTGCTTGATCACAATATTTTCTTTTGTTCTTTTCTTCACAATGATTGAACCTTCTCTAATACCTGAAAGTGGAGGGTCTTCTTTGATATCTGTCTCTTATGTAATATTTTTCTTGAGTTTTCTTCATTTCTGGAATGTTCTTCTTTGAGGGCTCACATTATTCCTTTTTAATATGGCCTCTGATGACTTCTACATAACTCTTAGCCTTCTCTTCATTCTTCCTTTCTTTCAACCTATAACACTACCCTTCAACTTTCTTTACTAATGATGTGGAATTTTCTCTCTCTTCAGTGTTCTTGTTGAGCTTGAAAACTTCAACTCTTAAAGTGACAACTTCTTCTTCAAGCTTCTCACAAACTTCTTCTTTCTTCATCATCTAGATCTTCATGACTTTTTTCTTTCTCTTTGCTTCTTCAAGGAGACAATTTCTTCTTCAAGTCTTCTTTCTTGCTGACTGAATTTTGCTTCAAGATTATTTAAGTCCTCGGATATTTCCTTGAGATGGTTAGTCAAAATATTTTCTCTCTTCTTTGCTTCCTTTATTTGTGCTACTATTTTGACTTCTAAAAACTATTTTTCTTCCAATTGACTTTTGCATGCTTTTTCATTCCTCCTGGCTTCTTCTAATTGGACTTTTAGGTTTGTAATCGTCTGTTGGACTTCTTCAGAGTTGGGATTTTGAGACTCCTTCTTTAGCTCGATTAATTCTTCCTTGAGTGACTTGTTCTTCCTTTTTTCTTTCGTCAGATCGTCTAAAGCGCTGATTAATTTTGCTTCAAGATTTACTATTCCTTCTTTAGAATCTTCTTCTTCTAAATCTGTATGACATGAAGAGCATATGTCTTCTCGTTCTGATTCAACATCTTCTTTATTCTAATTATCATGCTCTGGATTTGTGATAGAATGGGATTCCTTAAAGTATATATTATGTATATTGTCCCAAATTTCTTTGGTTGATGAACATTGTCCCACTTTGTCTATTACTAGATCCAGTAATCCTTCCAATATAAAATCCATTGTTATTTTGTTGTTTCTTTACAATTCCTTCTTGGCTGCAGTCTTTGGTTTCTTTGAATCGGTGTATCTTGTAACAACTGAACACCAAAAATCATACCCATGTTCTCCTAGAAATGTTTTCATCTTGTTTCTCCACATCTCATAGCTCTAACCATTTTGACCATCAATCTTTGGTACTTCAATCCTAACATACTCCATGATATTCCTTCCAGTGGTTAAACTATTTTCTTGAAGGACCTACTCTGATTCCAATTGTTGGAATACTAAGAGGGGGGTGAATCAGTATGAGCACTTTTTACCACTTTCAATCACAATATCTATAAACTCCAACTTTAACTGCAGTATTCAATAGTTTATCACTTATGTATTTAGTATATCATTGCATCATAAACAGTATCATTCATCAGTGCATAATAAACAACCACAGATAACAGTACACTAGAATTTGCATGGAAACCCAGATGGTAGAAAACCACGGAATTATTTCTTATATATATCAAGAATACATTCATAGGAAGCACCAACTTCCAAATTCTCCAGCACCAACTGGAATGAGGCTCCAACCTGAAGGAATCTACAACTCCTTGAATTCTCCAGCACCAACCAAAAGGAGGCTACGACCCCCTCATTTACAAGCTCCAACCTGAAGTAAGCTCTAAATCCTCATTTTCTCTGGCACCAACCGGAAGGAGACTGCAACCCCTTTTACTTGCCTCATCATGTTTCCCTAAAATATAAGTGTAGACTCGAACTGTCACTACCATTAATCAACCTGTAACTACCACTGTCACCAATACAATAACCTATCACTGTCATTGTCACCATAATTGTCATTGTCATTATCATTGATAGACCATCATCAACCAACTATATCCAGATCTGCTCACATGGATATCAAAACCATCACCATACCATGTACATCAACCATGTACCAAAACATGTTCCATACCATGTACATCAACCATGTGCCAAGAGATATATTCCAATGCATCCAAGATATGCCTCAAGCATATACCATACAACAAATCATATGCCAAGTATTCAAGATGTGCCAATGTCTCAACAATATGGCTCAAGCATGCACCATAACAATAAAGATCATATACCAAGTATATGCCTCACACATGTGCCATAACCTCATCAAGAAGTGCCTCAAGCATGTGATAACATCACCATGACATATACTAAAGTAGATACCAATATATCCAAGATATGCTCTAATCAATGTACCATAACATCACCAAGGTATACCTCAAGCATATTCTCAAATCTCCAACCATGCCTCAAGCATGTATCAAGACACAACCCTCAAAACACGTGTAAAACATACATTTAATCTTGTACCAAACCTGATACACAAGATTACAGATTTATATCTCTTCCTCGGCCTCAGCAACCTAGGACTAGCATCCTCCCCAAATTTACCTTAGCCTCGCGGAACTAAGACCAGTCAACTAGTGGGGCCTCCCTGGATGAGGGTCGTACAACACACGGGGGTGCCTCACGGGACACCAATAGCCTAACCCACAGGGGTCATCCAAACTAGGTCTTTTCTGAAACCCTCACTCACCTATATGATCCTGAAACTTTCGCCTTCACTCTCCTTCGCTACCTCATATTTTTCTTCTTATATTATCCAATGGATCACTTGCTCGTGCTTGATAGATATTCAATAAAATTGATTGTACAAATGAGAGGCTTCTTGAAGTGTATTTATACTTTTCCAAGTGACTTATTTACTTAGCTTAAGGGTCGACCCGTCCTTTCTTGTTATAACAACTTTACCCTTTAGTTAATGACTTGTAACAGTTTAGGGGTTTCTTAACCATTCTCCGGGGCTTCCAATTTTATGACCTCATAACTCCTCAACCATGAGGAACTACGTGACGTACCACATACCGTTCAAAATGGCATGATGAGGACTATCCATATATGAGTGTGTTACCTACATTTACACTATCCTTCATTCCTTATTTATCAAACAACTTTGGCCTTCATGACCACACCTCTAGGGTGTCTTGTTGACTTCTTCAGATGCACCCATCACATATGTTGACATCAATAAAAACCACTTCTGTTAACATCAATGAAAACTAACTATCCAACAACATCAATGACCCAACCATCCAACAATAGGGAAGACTATTGTAAAGCCAGTTAGAACTTCAGGGCATGTGTATGTTCTAGAAGAAGGCAAAGAAAAATGTTGTATTGGTAAAACTAATGAGAGTTGGATTTGGCACAAAATGATAGGTCATCTTATTTTTGATCAGCTTGTTAAGCTGGGAAGAAAGGATGTTGCACGAGATATGCCTAAAATTTTCAGATCTGAGAATATTGTATGCAAGTCATGTCAATTAGGAAAGCAGTCAAGAGTTCAATGCAAGGCAAGAGAACACTCCACCAATCGACATATTGAGTTGATTTATACAAATATGTCTGGCCCCGCTAGTACACGACCACTTTGAGGTGAAAGCAATTTCATTTTGTTGATTGATGACTATACCATGATGAATTGGGTTGGATTGTTGAAGCATAAATCTGAGGCTTTTGAAAAAATTTAAATCTTCAAAGAACAGGTTGAAAATGAAATGGATTTAAAAATAAAGTACCTAAGATCAGACGGAGGAGGAGAATTCATATTTGATGAATTCAACAGTTATTGTGAAAAGCATGGGATCAAGAGACAATTTGTTATTGCGAAAACCCCTCAGCGGAATGGAGTATTAGAAAGGATGAACAAAATAGTTCAAGAAATGGCCAAGGCCATGCTTGATTAATCAGAAGTACCTAAAACCTTTTGGGGAGAAGTTGTTCAAATTGTTGTTAACATTCTCAATAAAGAGAACATAAGAGTAAACAATGATAAAACCCCTTATGAGATATGGCATGGTATACCTACATCAATAAAGCACTTCAAAATATTTGGAAGCAAATGCTACATTAAATGAAATGAAAACAACTTAGGTAAGTTAGCTTCTAAAGTTGGTGAAGGTATCTTGTTAGGATACTCCTCCAGAATTAAAGGATACAAGTGCTACAACAAAATAATTCATAAAATAATTGAAAGAATAGATGTAAAAGTAGATGAGGGACCACTTCATACAGTGAGACATCAGCACTACAATGATTCATTTTATGAACCAATCAGAAATAATATACAAGATGATGGAGTGAACGAATACCAGGAACAAGAGTAGTTCGAGGAAGAAGAGAATATGGATACACCCCAACCAAAGACTCGATCAAGGTATGTTCAAAAAAATCATCCAGGCAGTC
The DNA here is from genome assembly GCA_010110895.2 of Picea sitchensis. Classification (NCBI taxonomy): domain Eukaryota; kingdom Viridiplantae; phylum Streptophyta; class Pinopsida; order Pinales; family Pinaceae; genus Picea; species Picea sitchensis. The sequence continues at coordinate 128,373 of SNQJ01S0007410.1, read as the reverse complement.
AGATGTTTGGAAATAAGGAAGCAAGGGTACAAACCAAAAGAAACTTTGTAAATACATCTATCTCTACAAATTTTGCATTGTTATCCATGAGTGAACCCCAAAACTTTGCACAAGTGGATCAAGATGATCACTTGATCAAAGCCATGAATGAAGAACTATATGAAAGAGAGAGAAATGAGACTTAGGATCTTGTTCCAAGACCCAATAACAAGAATATAATTGGAACTAAATGGGTATACATAAAAAAAATTGAATGAAGGTGGACATATAGTCAAAAACAAGGTCATACCAGTGTGTAAAGGGTTTGCACAAGTCGAAGGAGTGGACTTTGAAGAAAAATTTTCCCATGTTGCAAGAATTGAAACTATCAAGGATTTTTTGGCTTTTGTTTGCTACAGAAAATTCAAAGTATACCAGATGGATGTCAAATCATCCTTTTTAAATGGTGAACTCGGGGAAGAAGTTTATGTGGAGCAACTAGAGGGTTTTCTACTAACTGAAAAAAAGGATTATGTCTATTGATTAAAGAAAGCTATGTATGAGCTAAAACAGCCTCCAAGAGCTTGGTATTATAGACTCGATAGGTATCTGCACCAACAAGGTTTTAAAAAGGGAACAAATGATATAAAATTATACATCAAGGATGAAAGATGTGACCGGTTAATTATTGTAGTATATGTTGATGATATTATTTTTGGTAGCAACATTGAACTAATGAGTAAGAAGTTTGTAGTTGCAATGCATCAAGAGTTTGAGATGTCCATATTAGGAGAAATCTCCTTCTTTCTTGGTCTACATATTCATCAATCATAAAGAGGAATTTTTATTTCTCAAAGTAAATATCTCAAGGAAACCTTGAAGAAGTTTGGCATGGAAAAATATGCACCAGTGAGCACTCCTATGACTACTAGTTGCAAACTCAGCAAAGATGACGATGCTCCATAAATATATCAAACCATGTATAGGGCTATGATAGGCAGCTTACTCTATCTCATAGCTTCAAGACCTGACATCATATAGGAAGTTGGTTTGGTAGGAAGATTTCAAGCAAATCCTAAGGAAACTCATATTCTTCTAGTTAAAAGATTATTTAGATACTTGCAAGGAACTATTGATTATGGCTTGTGGTATCCAAAAGACACAAACCTCATTCTCAAAGCTTATACTGATGAAAATTGGGAAGGAAGTATTAATGATGGAAAAATCACTAGTGGCGGCACATTTTTCCTTGGCAGTTGTTTAGTGTCTCGGCTCAACGAGAAATAAACTTCAATTTATCTCTCTACATCTAAAGCCAAATATATAGTTGCAGCATCATGTTGTACTCAAGTGTTTTGGATTAAAACCAATATCAAGGATATTCAAGTTCCATGTGATCAACGTGTCCCCATCATGTGTGACAACACCAGTGCTATTAATCTCTCTAAAAACCTTGTTCAACACTCTAAGACTAAGCATATACCGATCAAATATCATTTTCTCAAAGAACAGGTTCATGATCAGGTGGTCAAATTATAGTATGTTCCTTCCAAAGAAAAGATTGTTGATATCTTTACCAAGCCATTAACTAGAGAAACCTTTGAGTATCTCAGACAGAAGTTGAGGGTGATCTCGTCTTCCGTTCTTCAGTAAAAAACATAGTTTACTACTTCGAAAAGTGCCCCACTCATTCTTCCCCCACTGAAAAATCCTAACTTTAGTGACATTTGTAGGAAATGGCCATTTCATGATGGTCTCCATCTTTGCGGATCTATCTTGAGCTCCCCTCCAGCGATCACATACCCAAAATGCACCAAAAAATGTTGAGAAAACTTGCATTTCTTGAGATTGGCCAGCATCTGGTGTTTTTTCAGAGTCTCTAACACATGTATAAGATGTGAGATGTGCTCCTCCCAGGTAGTACTATAAACTATTATATCATCCAAATAGATAATAACAAATAAATCTAGATAATGGTGTAAAACATCATTCATTAATCTCATAAATGTAGTCGGTGCATTGCATAAACCGAATGGAATAACCAACCACTCATACAAACCTTGCTTTGTCTTGAAGGAAATCTTCCAGATATCTTCTTCTTTGACTCGTACCTGGTGATATCCTGATTTCAAATCCAAATTAGTGAAGTACTTGGCATGTTGCAGCTGGTCCAATAGATCATCGATCCTTGGAAGAGGGTATCAATTCTTTAGTGTGATCTTGTTCAATGCCCTGTAATTGATACACATTCTCCAAGTCTCATCCTTCTTGGGTACAATTATTATGGGTGAGCCACAAGGTGAGGTACTTGGTCGAACCACACTCTGCTCCAACCACTGATGCAATTGCTTATTGACTTAATTCGCTTCTAGAATGGATTGTCTATACAGCCCATATTCGACAAGGGGGATTCTAGAAATAATTGAATTTCACGTTCTACTTCTTTCTTAGGTGGTCACTTTAGGCTCCTGGAACACACCTTTGTATGCATGTAGAACTCCTTCAATTGATGTTTCTGCTCTTTAGTACACCCCTCCAGGGATTCCTTCACTCTCATTAACTCGTCATCAGACTGATTATCTCTTAAGAAAGAAAAACATATTTCTTACTAGAACTAATCAACTTATTGACTTGGTTGGAACTTACCAGTGAGATCTTTGACTTTCCTTTATGCGTCTTGATGATGTAGGACTTTCCATCCTTGATCAGTCGATATTGGTTGACTCTCTACATGAAGATTGCATCCTTCAAATACATATAATGGCTTCAAAACACTACTCCACATACATCAAGGGGTATTACATCCAATTCCACTTCATCAATAAAATCAGCGTTTATAGCGAATTTAATCTTACACTGTTTCATTACCTTTATCTTTGCATCATTGTTTACCCAACCCAATGGATAGAGTCTAGGATGATTGTGAAACTCCAATCCAAAATTGTTGACCAAATCCACTGCTATGAGATTAGCCTGTGATTCAGAGTCGAATATACCATCTATCTTGGTCTTCTTGATCCTAATCTTGATGTGGAAGAGCTTGGTCATCTCATTCTCTTCCTGACGATGAAGGATATTTAGATTCACCTCCTTATGCACAGATATGCAGACAATCTTTTCATCCACATCCGAGCTACTTTCAACTAGTTTCCTTGAATCTGTTACTAGAAAATTCTTTTTCTTTCCATCCTTCTTGCAGTTCTTCGGTTTCATCTATGGATGCACTTTCCAACATTTTTCCTCGTTGTGACCATAAATGTTGCAATTATTGGAATGGTCGATGGAATCTTTGCTCTGATGTGTTGTGGCTACTATATTCTTATATTTTCCCCTTTCCACTTCTTCTTCCCCTCCTTGAAAGCTTCCTAATGCTCTTTTTCTTTCGAACCACTTGGTTTCCCCTTCTTTTGGCCTATGTTTTCTAGGTATTGTTCCTGGACACATGTCTTATCCACTGTCTTTGGATTGAAAAGAATCACCTAATTTTTTAGATGAATGTATAAACCCCCTAGATACGTGAGGAGTACATCTGGGTTCAGAGAGTTACCCGACATGATTCCCATCTTTTTGAACTCAGTGGTGTACTCATATACACTCTGCCCCTGGCTTTGTTGAAGTAGTGCCACTGGATTCATTGTTCCTCTACATACCCAATAGGGTAGAATTGGGACTTGATGAGAGTTTTGAATTCCTCTCACCTAGTTATTGTTGGATCACCCTCCAGCGTAAGTATTTTTATGTGTATTTTCCACTAGGTTAAAGCATGGCCCTCTAACTTCAATCTAGCAAATGAAATCTTATGTTCTTCATCTATATGGTGAACGCTAAAATAAACTTCTAATTGTTGCAACCAATGATTCAATTTTAATGCATCAATCTCACCTTGGTATGGCTTTATGTCCACTTTCACTTCCATATTGAATAGATATTGTGAAGGGTTGATGGCACTCGAACTCGACTACTCTTTCTCTGATTCTTTCTGTAATTCATTTCCTGATCTTCCAATTTCCCCTTCGATCTGTTCTCTGAGTGAGAGCCTCCACCATCTTTGAACGGTCCGAGCTTGCTTGCTAGAGCTGCCATGAGAAGGTTCATATTGTGATTAATGTCAGAAACTTGCACTTACAACCTCTCAAATCTCTCTTATGTTGGATCTTCAGGGTTGTTATGAATAGACTTGTCCGCCATGGCTAGGGTTTCTGTGACTTCTCTTTAGTCCAATTCCTAGATCCTAGAAATTTCCACAAATACCCAAAAGAAAAACTTGTTCGGATACCAATATGATCTATAAACTATCGTGGATTTTCCATTGGAACAATTTGTCACAACAGATTTGATAAATAAAACTAAAATATACATTATGAAGGTTAAATTCCTTTAGATTCTAAAATATTTAGTTATTAATTTTCTGCTTAGGCATGAAATAGATAAAAATGTGAAAAACAAATAACAATAAATTACAATAACACACCATCCACAAGATAACACAAATATTTTTCTCGGAGACCCTTACAAGAGAACACCTAGCTAGAAGGTGAGGTTGTTATGCCCTCTTTTCTCTGGTATGGAAATAATGCAAGTACAAATGAGAAGGCACTCTCTATGGAATTCCCTGAGACCTGTGGCATGTTAGGCTACTACAAAACACTAACCCCCTTTGTTATGCTCTCTAATTTCCCACTCCCAGTTGTTCTACTTTGTTATGGAACAAAATACAATAACATAGGATGGAACCCCTTCTCCTAGTGGCTCGGTATTTATCATACTCTGATAGCCATCTAGGGGTAAGGTTTTGAATTCCTCAAGCTTCAATTGTGATACGGTTTTGGACCTTCTAGAATGTTCTTATAAAATCCACAATGTGGCTAGCCCCACATGTCTAAGTAATGGAGGCTGACATGGCATCCACTCGCACCATGGTGATCAATACGGTAGGTCAACTTGCAGGAGGCATAATTGTCTCATACGAACTATAATTGATTAATGGTCTACACCGTTGGAAAGGTATCAGTGTGTAGAATATAGAATCTTTCTTTACAATAAAATTTGGACTAAAAAAAATGTCGTTTGATGCCTCAAAATGGCTTCGAATATTTCAAACAATTTTTTGGACCCAAATTTCCAAATTTGGATCAGCCGCTAAAATGGCCCTGCAAGTTGATTCTTTCCATTTTTCCACCTAGAAAGTACTTATATAGATGAAAAATAACATAATGATATAATCCAGATTAGTTGGAAGCTTCAGCTACAAATGGTGACTCAACAGGAATTTCATAGATCCAGAGCCATCTTATTACACTCTTGGATAAATTGCAAGACTTGTCCAAGGGAAAGGCTATATGCAAGAATGTTTGGTGCATTTTATGTAGGATATAGAGGCACCATAAGAATAAGTGTCCAATAATGAGAAAGTACACTAGCATAGGAACACCCAACCATTTCCCCATAGGCATGTCGAGTCAGTTTCCCATAGGGTCCAAACCACATTGGTGTGAAATATGCAAACAATGGGGGCACAAGCCACCTCATTGTCCCATGCTACAAAAGTATCAAATGAAAATGAACACACCATTTTGTAATTTTTGCAAATCCATAGGACATGATGTGAATATTTGTCAATCATTGTTAATGAAGGAGAACAAGGTGGACACCTATAGAGTATAGGAAATAGAGGATACTAGAGGATAAGAACAAGGTGGACACCTATAGAGTATAGGGAATAGAAGATATTAGAGGATAAGAACAAGGAGGATTTCAAGAAAGGGTATGAGGTAGATATGGAGGTCCTAGGGGACTGACCTATTTCAACTATGGATAAGTCAGCCACATTGCATAGCATTGCACCAAACTACAAGTACTTTGCACCCACTACTATAGAACATATGTTGTACTATGTTGTCATTAATGTCAAAGGATTAATGTCAAAGGGTTGTTGTCAAGTATTGTCATAGTAATGTGTTTGTATCATTGATATATTGATTATTGGTTATATGCTCATTGATGTAATTGTTGTAAAAATGGTTGATGTCAAGTGATGTCATAATGATGTGTTGATATTAAAGGGAGGTGTATCATTGATGTCATGTCATGGTTGATAGGAAGAACCAAATGGATAAACTCCAAATTGGTCCCCTTATGGTGAAATCCCTCGCGGGTAAACGCTCTTGGATAAAGTTCTCAAAGTGGTCCCCTTATGGTGAAATCCCTCACGAGAAGACGCTTTGTGAAGTCCAAATGCTTAGGTGGTTGAGTAGCCCAGTAATGTGGTTAGGTAACTATTCCAGATGGATAGTAATGAATTTGTAGGAGAAACTCTTCTAGATGGATAGTATATGTCATGTCGTTTTCAGTGATGTGGAATGTCACATAACTCCTCACGGTTAGAGAGTTATGGCCATGTGAAGTTGGAGAACCCTCATGAGTTATCTAGAGGCACCTAGAAGGTCAAAGAAGTCAAATTATTCTAGAAGCTCCTAGACGCAGTGTACTAGCCAAATTGATGGTAACTAGGAGTTAATCATGGGTATAGTTTTTGCATTAAAAAAAATTAAAAATAAATTAAATACAGCAAGAGTTGTCAGTTTGGTAATTATGGTAAAGTAGTTATGATGAGAAGATTGAATAGTCAAAGTGGTTAGTCATGGATTAAGTGGTTGCAACAAGAAAACAATTAAAAATAAATTAATTGCAACTAGAAGCGGAAAAGTTTACTATTTGTGGATAAAGTGGTTGTAAGTGGACAAAGTAGTTAGAAATGGGTTAACCCCAAAAGAAGGAAGTTGGGTAAATTGGTTATAAGATAACCCCTAAAAGAAACTACTTGGAGAAGTATAAATAAGAGAGAAATGGTCTCTTATGTGTATGATCTTTGAGCATATTGAACATCCATTTGTGAAAGGTTATTTGGGCAAGGATTATTGATAGAGAAAATTTGCAGTAGAAAAAGTGCAGCAGAAAAAACACAACAGAAGAATCGCGACAGCAAAACCGCAGCAGCATAATAGTGGCAACAGAATCGCGGCAACTTATGGTATTTGATTTATGGAGAGTATGGTGTATTTCTAGAGGCTTTGTGGTGCATAGGTGATGCACTCGTGTTGGTATAGACTGTTGGTACAGTTTGAAAGATTGTTTTCTGTCTACAAGTTGGATCTTGTACTTCAGGGTTGGATTCATCTTCCCAGTTGGTGTTGAGATCTACAGGTTGGGTCTTGCAATGAGAGTTGGTTCTCTCTTTGAGTTGGAGCTCATTTTAGTTGGTGTTGATAAACCCCAAAAATTATAGTTCGTAATACAAAAGAAACATATACATATATATGGTGTTCCTTGTGTTATTTATTGTGATGGTGCATAGTTCTTTATTGTTAATGTATGTGATTGAGATATGTTTACATGCAAGCAACTTAGTGTGAATGGAAGTAATGAGTAATGATGTTGTGAATGGTGATTTCTAACTAAAGTTTTGTAAGAAGTGTAAAAATAACCCTCACACTGATTCACCCCCCACCCCCCTCTCAGTGTGGTCGGTGTATCCAACAACAGATCACCAAACATAAGATTGTCTAGATTTTCTAAAGAAATGGGAGGATAAAAGAGTGTGCACAATGACAGCAAAGACATGTATAGAGGATAAGTGTTCTAGACAAGTACATGTCATAACCATAGAATCTGTAAAGATTGGACTAGATGTGGAAGTGATACTAGCATGAAAAATCAAGAAATTTGCACCAACCCCACTAAATTTTAACATAGGAAAGCATAAGCAATTTATGTGTGATGCAATCGAAACTCTTCAAAGCACACTTGAGTATGGTAGAGACGCACGGACTATCACAAGTGGAGGAAACAAGTCTACCACTAAGGTGAGTGAATTTTTAAGATATTGTGTTAAAATGTTGAATAAACAACAATTGTCCAAAGAGTTAATAGACATTCTAGTCAAGTGGATAATAATGCTAGAAGATGATGAACCCGTTTCAACGCCCCTACCTGAGTGAAATATAAGAAAAATCTAGAAGAGGAAAAGACAAACAGAGAGGGAATTCAAAATGACGATGGAATTAGGAGGATACAAAATGATGTCATGTTGGACTTGGGGTCTAACGTGAACATCATGCCAAAGAAATCTTTGGAGTTAATGGGAAAACCAAAGTTAGTATGGTCACCCATTCAACTCAAGGTAGCAAACCAGTATAGAATTTTCTTGATTGATAGAGTTGAATATGTTGGAGTTGATATAGATGAGGTAAATAATGTGGTTGACTTTGAGGTGATAGAGATCATAAACAAGAAGGACCTCTACCCAACATTGTTGTGAATAGACGAGGTGTTTGACAATAATGTGATTCTATACTTAAAACAAAGAAAGATGTCATTCGATCAAAGGGACCTTCGGGTAGTTGCTCCTTTAGACCCTGCTAAAGGAGAAAGGTATATAGAGCCAATGAATGATGATATACATAGCACAACATTGGAAAACATTTACAATATTACCACATGCAAAGGCAATTACAGAGATCCAACAGTGGATGGAGAATTGAGTTGGAGAAGTATCTTCCCATATGACATAGATTTTCAGGATGCCTTGGGAAGATGGTAAGCAAGACTCTACAAGATGTCGAGAAGGCAATGCACATACACAAAAAGTTATGTACACTAGATAGGCATAGAGTTGCGCGACCTTACGAACTTTGATGGAATGAGATCGGTTACTAAATAGATTCAATGGAGAAATGGGTGCCAAAGGAATAGAGAATACATGTGATGGATGTAGTGGTAAAAGGGACCCATGCATGCTAGTGAGAAATGCACAGAGACAATTTACAGAGTTGGATGCAAGTGGTGACCCACTAAGCAGTGTATTAACTCATTGTAGGTCGGCTTTATAAATTGGGCACGGGTGGTATCTTGCATAGATGTGTGTTTGAACATGAGTGGGATGCACTTCTATTTTAGACACATGAAAGAGTTGCATGCAAACATAATGTAGGAAAAGATACACTTGAGAAGGTTCTATGCGCAAGTTTGTGGTGGCCTATGGTGCATCATGATGTGAAGGAGTACCTACAAGCATTGTGATGAACTACCATCTAGAAGAGATGAACTGCCCATGTTTCCCATGGTGGCACTAAAACCCTTCGAGAAATGGTTGATAAACTTCATGGGTCCAATAAATACCCACACAACAAACTATGGCATACTACATTATTACTACGACAAAGTACCTGATGTGTTGAGCTAAAAAGACACCTAGGAAAGACTATACATTAGACATTGTTACGTGATTCACACTGGAGAACATAATTACAAGATTAGATTGCCCAAGAGTATTAATGAGTGATCAAAGTACGCATTTTGTTAATAACACAATTACGATGCTTAATTAGGAATTTAGGTGTCACCATCAAAAAAGTACACCCTATCACCCACACGTGAAAGAAACAATATAAGCTTTCAATAAAATTTTGGAAAATGCACTAATGAAGATCTGTAATGTGGACTGAGACAATTGGGACGAGTGTGTACTTGCAGCCTTATGGGCTTACAAGACTACAAGTAAACAGTTGACAAATAACCTTCTGGTCATCTATCTGCTGTAAAAAATTCACTACCAACATCGTACAACAACGATATAGTGTAAATGTGTAAATTAAATTATAAATTATGAAAGAGCGTCACCTCTCATCAACAGCAGCAGCCGCCCTCCTCTTTCTTAGAGGCCATCTTTCTTAATAGAGCAATCTCTTCCCTCTATTGACCGTGTCACAGATTGTGCTAACCACATATATATATATATATATCTCAATTGGGACTACCTTTTAATTTGGTAGGGACTATCCTTTAACCATATATATCTCAATTGGGACTCTTTTTTTAATTTGGTAGGGATTATCCTTTAACCATATATATCTCTATTGGGACTATCCTTTATTTCCTTTTAATTTGGTAGGTACTATCCTTTAACCATATATATCTCAATTGGGACTCTTTTTTTAATTTGGTAGGGATTATCCTTTAACCATATATATCTCTATTGGGACTATCCTTTATTTCCGGTAGGGACTATACTTTAATTTGGTAAAAGCTCAAATTGTCAGCAGCCAATACCCACTCTGCTAAGCAGCATTGAATGTTGTGGTTATTCAAATCTGATGACCTATACACCACCCACCATAGCATTGAACATTTAATGCTGTGGCAAGGTAGATATTGCTTGCCCAAATTGTGTCCCAACAATTTACTGAACCAGAACACTGAGAACGCTGACATACAGATATAAATGTGAATTCCCCGGGATACTCACAGTATGTTGAGAAAAAATACATACAAATATTGACGTGACTACCCTAGGACACTCTAAATACTTTAGTACGGGGACCCCAAGTACCACTGTAACAGGGGAACCCCATTTCAGCATGATGTATTATAAACATACTAAGTTTTCACTCTCTTTTGGGTACTTTTTCCGATAAGTTTTGCATAAATCTGATCAAAAATTTAGAAAATTGCATATTTCAATGGTTGAGATTACATATTTGAGGGTGTTGAATAGATTTATACATTCAAAAACGAATTTAAGCAATCTAAAGTTGTGGTTTTGTAAACAATTTCATTGTCGTGGTTTTGTAAACAATTTCATTGTCTGATTACAATGATAGTTACCAAGAAGTCAAAAACGTAGAGTGTCTACACAACGCCTTTCAGCATAAGCCTAGACCATTCATAGTAAAGTTGATAGGGCATCCCATTTCGAGAACGTCCATAGTGGAGTTCATGGGGCTTTTGTAACAATGTAACTAACGTTCGGCACTCGAATTACAATCTTCTCTTTAAATATCTTTGCCAACAAGTAGCCAGCCCTCTTGCTTTTGGACATGGAACCAAAAAATCCCCTTGTAATAAGGATTTAAAAAATGGTGACAAAAACTAAGAGCAATTTGTAAAACAGTGTCTTGGCAATAAATGTAATCAGCGGTACCCGCAATAAATGTAATCATTGGTTCCCATCAGATGAGCAAGTCTTCCCGGGCCATTGTAATAAGGATTTTAAAAATGACGACAAAAACTAAGAGCACTTTACAAAACAGTGTCTTGGCAATAATGTAATCAGCGATTCCCATCACATGAGCAAGTCTTCCCGAGCCATTTTTTCCACTGCGCCTATATTTTTGTGGAATTTGATATGATAAATAAATTCATATAAAAGCCCATATATCATAAAATCAATTACATAGTGCAAACTTCATACAAACTCATGTTCGCTAAAGATTTGATCAAAAATTTAAAAGTCTAACGAGAAGGGACAAATAAAAAATTAAAAAGTCTAACGAGAAGAAACAAAAAGGATTGCTAGAAGAAAACTTGAATTTCTTTTTGGTCACAAATCTATACAAAAGGATTGCTAGAAGAAAACTTGAATTTCTTTTTGGTCACAAATCTATACATGACCAATATAACAATCTACACCATAGAAATCTGAAATTGACAAAATGCCTCCCGAGAATGTGGGATAAGACAATGCACTTCTTTTAAACCCTGCTATCTAAATTTTCACTCATTTAAGGCAAGCTCTTGCTTCACTTTTCATAACTAATCCTCGAAGATTTGGAAAAATAAATCAATCATTATAATCATTTAAAAAGGCTCAACCGTACAAAGGATAGTAACAGCTAATATTAATTATATTATTATTATTCTAGTACATATTTCACGTCAACATGCTCCACAAATAGTATGCAGATAACAAGACCAACACCTGGACAAAACACACATGCTCAAAGAGATTAAGCCATCTGTCTGATATATTTATAGCATACTCCGCAGCAAACATGATCTGCCCGCTGAAAAGATTCTATCTCAAATGTTCTGCTGGTTTTGCATGCCTGTAATTCGTTCGGAGACTGGACAAGTTCTATATTGGCGATATCCTAGTATGCAATCATACATAAGGCCCCATGCTCAGATTCTCTTTCCCAACCAGTGTTCAAAATTTCGAAAATTCACCCGATAGTACAACGGCATTGTCTAGTCCAGCTAGTGGGATTAATCCAAGTGAAGTCTGATACAAAAACTGTGTCTCTAGATTTTGCTCTATCAAAATGAAACGATTCTCACATCCCCACAAGGCATTTGATAACTGATGATAATTGACTATATTGAAATCCAATCAACTCCAGCTCGCCATAACAGCGCTCTTCACTGCATCTTGCTTCAAATAAAAATATCATTCCACAACATTGACCAATTCGTACTCAACAGCAGAAAGGTTATTGTCTTCTTTCACGGTAAAGTTTGCCGGTTCAGTGACCTCAATTCTCCCCCACTTGTCTACAGCAAGACGCATTGTGCCCTTGAACATATCAATCCTTGCATTTCGGATAATCAGAGTTGCCCCCTCCTTCATTATATCAACTGTAGCAGAGTCCCAACCAAAAAGACAATTAGAAATATACTATTGAATGCTAGTTTTATCAGATGCAGCTTTATATCATTGTTCATTTGCCAATCTATAACAAATAAAAGGCAGACATACCAAACCTAGCAAAACATGACTTACAGGGATCAATTCTCATGTCAGAAACATAATCACTGTTCATAAAACAAATTATCAAAAGATGATCAAACACTTGGATTCATAAAAGCTATCATCATGTTCTAGTACCAAAAGCATGTTAAATTAAGTACCTTGACAGCTTAAACCCTTGGTACAGAAAATATCTCAGCAGTCAGCACTATCAAAAGTTCCAACAAAAACTGCAGCATGAAATTTAATTTTTTTCTTGCCTCAGCATAAACAACACCTACAAAACAAGCTCACTGGCCAATGAAGCCACATACTGAGTTTAATATCCTGGCATCCCAGATAAAACATAGGTTTGCATCTTAAAAGGTATATCAGGAGTTTTTCTTGACAACCTATAAAAAGGATGCTCCTACAGAAAAAATGAATCAATAGATTAGGGAGGAATTGATGAACCATACAGGGGAACGTTTAAAGTAGTTCTAACTTCTATCCAACCCAGGACAAAGGAAGTCCAATGTTCTGTCCGATACTAAAACCTTGAATGAACAAAATATTGTGGCCTTGGATTCTGGAATTAGAATTATCTGGCACATATTGTAATTTGTGCTCTTTGTCATGTCTTCCAAACTTTCAGATCATGAGCTATTATTTGGCACGTGAACGATGCAAGGAATGAGACAATATTTGGTCAATCAAATAGAGACTAATTGTCATGGTGTTAATATAACAGGATAAATAATGCCAAAGGCTGATAATTACTCATCCCATATTTTGGATTAGAAGGATTAAAAGGGCAAATTATATATTCATTTTTCCAGCATCCCAAAATTTTAACCTGAAATTCATTCTTACAATTTGCATATTATTTACAACTAAAATAGAGGGACATCAGAATTCCACTACAGTGAAACTCCGAAATCAGAAAGGCATTCACGCATATACAGATAACCCAAAAAAAATTGTTGAAAGTTTGACGCTTCAAGCTCGTCTACAAAAGAAATTAGCTGGGCAACAATATAATACTGAGACTCTGATCTTAAAAATGTGGTCAATCCAACCATGTCGTGACTAAACAGAATTTTGATTCCAATATATGAAATGTATGCATAGGTAAAGAAGGGATTGTATGTTAAAAGATATATCAGAAGTTTCTCTTGTCAAACTATAAAAGGATGCTCCCTCAGAATCAATAAATTGATAGATTAGAGGAATTGAGGGACCATATAGGGGACCATTCATAGTAGTTCTAACATCTATCCAACCCAGGACAAAAGAATTCTATGTGTCTGATACTAAAACCTTAAATGAAGAAACATTGTGGCCTTGGAATTATATGGCACATGTTGTAATTTGTGCTCTGTCATTTCTTCCAAACCTTCAGATCATGAGAAATTAATTGGCACATGAATGATGCAAGGAATAATATTGTCGAAGGCATTGGTCAAATCAAATAGAGACTACTTGTCATGATGTATTAATAGCATGTTTGGGAACTTACCATGAAATAGGTAACAATGTACTCCTCGATATATATGAAGACAAAAAGATAATTCCCCATTTAATTTCCAGGCGAGTTGAGATTCTAATTGTTTAATACTACACAGTGCCCACCATGGTACCCCAGTACCCACCATGGTACGCTAGGTTATCACTGTGAATGGCATACAACTTTGTTCACCGCAGACGATGAGATGAGAAGTAGCAGCCACACTTTGGCAAGCAATTTTCTAAGAAAAAGATGCTAGACACAAAATAAATAATATGTCAACATTAGGAACAAACATTTTCAATTACGTTTGCAAAGAAAGAGGACCAAATTGCATTGGAGCTAGAAGGAGTTGGCCAAAATGCTACATTCAAAACATTAGAGACAGTTAAGAAAATAGCTAATGTAGTTTAACAACAAAGTGAGTTATATTTATTATAAAAGCACAAAATTTTGAATTGTCAGTAGGGTCTCGTTTCAATAGTAAAGCGAGGGTGTTTAATACCCCTAACATGGTTCAAATCCAGAGATACATGTTAACCCTTTGTGGGTTTGTGTCCCATGTACAAGTGACCACCCTGCATAAACAGACTAGTCCTTGCAGATGGAACCAGCTAAAAGTCCTGTATGAATTTGGCAGAACAGATACCCCCGGTTGCAGCTTCTTACCAATGCGCTGTCAAGTATAAAAAATGTTGGATATTCCTATGGTAAGCCACCTGCAGTTCATTGTAATATTTCTAATCTTGGATATTCCTATTGCAAGCCAGCTTCAGTTCATTGTAATATTTCTAATCTTGGATATTCCTATTGCAAGCCAGCTACAGTTTATTGTAATATTCCTGATGTCAAATATTCATGCTGTAAACCAGCTACAATACAGTGTAGTATTTCCATAATGGGAAAGTGCAAGCACAGAGCTACATCAGAAGCACCATCCCCAAAAAAACTGAAGAGTAGACGAAAGAGGAGATTTTGAAGTCGTGGAAAATATTCCAAGACACCAAACAAAGTGTATCCCACTGCTTATTATCCAGTTTGTGATTCAATGTTTTCATCACTCAGGCACCCACACATCCAAGTTATCATTCCTGCATTGCATGCACTAATGCAATACGAGGATCCTCAATAAATAAAGGACATTAACAAAGAGAAACCCAATAAAAAATTACTGCATGAGGACTAGAAAAACTCTCTGTTGACTACAACCCTAAATGGCAGGCTGCAGTACAATATTAAATGATGAATTACTTAAAAGAATAAAATGATCCACGCAAGACAAGCGTTCGAAACACTTCCAGACCAATGGGTTATCTCCACCATTTTATCTATGGCGCTGTGAAGAACTCGACATAGGAATGAATACTCCCGATTCCAACGAAATTTGCCTGCAAATCCGTTAAACCCAGAAAATAACAATATTTTCTCGTAAATCTGTAAACCCAGAAAAGAACAATATTTTCTCGTAAATCTGTAAACCCAGAAATAACGCTGCCATAAACGACCATGTATTAAACCTATTTTAACGAGAAATTGACAGAATTTACTAAGAAACATCAACGGCAACCAGAAATCACTTCAAAACATTGAAATCCGCACCGCTTCCCGGTCTCAGACATCTAGGGTTTTATACTTTAATTTTAACAGGGGCAAAAAAAAAAATTGTCTGAAACAGAGTCAAACCTACTAGCTTATCAAAGCAAATAAAGGCAAAAGGGAAACGGAGAAGGGCTGACAAAGCACTACCTTGTTCATTTCTGGCAGTAAAAGTGATGATCCCGGTATCATCACCCACGACGCATTCTGCAATGCGGATTTGGCGAACCTGGGTGCCATTAGGGCGCGCCCTCTGCAGCACCATATTAGAACTCACGACCTTCACGACCAGCGTATGCCCCGTGGTCCCCGGCTGCAGCTCATTCACCTTCACGAACACGGGCTTCTTCAAACTCGTCTTCGCCGTTGCCGTCGCCATGCCGATAATTAAAAACCCTGGAAGTCGGTGCCTCCTCAGATGAAGGGTTCGACTCTTGCACGCACCTTCGTCGCTGCTCCAGACGTTAGAATACGGTAATCCGGTAACAAGTATTATTCCCTCGACTCAGAGAGAAACGAAACCCCACAGGCACAGAGATCCAGAACGAAAAACACAAGGTTCCAATTGCCCGCCGCAGCTTTAAACCCTTGGGTCAGTGGGCAGCTATCAATAATTAATTTAGCATAAAGTGAAATAAATATTTCAGAAGATTTGGATCGACCTATCTATTTGATGTCTATCTATTTATTTTATATACTTTTAAATATAAATGTTGACGTGGGATTTGGTTTAATGGTTGAGACATGGAATTTATATGAGGAATTTATTATTAAAAAGATGAAAAGTGATATAAAAAAAATTATATTATTTATATAATATGAAAATGAATAAAAAATTTAAAAATATGCATAGTATAATGATGACGATGGTATTGCAATTAATTGGGTTTTGTTTGGTTGGTTGGGAGGAATGATTGTTATCTTCTCCACCGAGGTTTAGTTCTAGCAAGTGACATGTTGAGTTCATAAGAGTATATTGTTGTAATGGCTTCAAACTTTATTGTTGATCGGTCTTGTGCTCTGAAGATTCTAGGGTTTACCTTGGATACCATCCTCGAAAAGAGGGGAAGTACTAAGGTTTTCCCCGAGCTTTGTAACCTAGAAAAAAAAAGAGAAGGGGTATTGCATCTAGATCCAACTACTTATGGACTAAGTTGTCACAAAGTGAGAGGTGTTGCACCTAGCCCCAATTGTGTATGGTTTAAGAAGTGGTAAGCAAGGAGAGTTATTGCACCTCGCATCAATTGCTTGTGGGTTATGAGGTCATAGGTGAGAGGTATTGTCCTTGGTCCCAACGATCCATGGGTTAAAAAGATGCAAGTATAATTGCTTGTGGGTTATGAGGTCATAGGTGAGAGGTATTGTCCTTGGTCCCAACCATCCATGGGTTAAAAAGATGCAAGTATGGGGTATCATAAGATATTCTTTTAGCATTATTCACTTCTTAGACATCCTATTTGTATGGGAATCACATAAACTAAAAAGAGTAGGCTAACTCGAGAGCAATCTTCCCACCCGAGCCGCCTTACTCTAGCAGTTCCCGACGTCGGTGGTTCCTCCTTGGTGCGGGACCCTCAATACATGCGATGCATGCATGCATCCTCATATGGATGCCATCTACCAGAGCTATGACGGTGAGTTACCATTAGATGCATGAGTTTGTACGCGATGGCGGATGCTGATACCTTGCGTCGATGGTTCCCGAGGTGGACAATTATATGAAGGGCGTTGGCTAAAAACCAAACGTTTTGAACCTTTTCCGACCTCCTCTTCCTCCCATTTTTCGTCCGCCTATCTTCCCGACACCATCTATGTTACCACTACCGTCGTCGTTTTCCGTCTCTGTTAACACCATCGTCGTCGTTTGCGGATGGTTGAGCAAGCAAAACAATGTTATCGAGGGATGGTAATCATAAATGTGATGGGATGGTCTATTTGAATTTCAAATTCAAAACTTAGCAGTCCACCGCCTATTTCAAAAACACTCTTTTTAGTTCAAACTGATGTAGTGTGATGGCAGCACATGAGCCGAGATAGCAGGAGGAGGACGCAGAATATGCTTCATGCGGGAACACCCATAATGAACATTGCATTGCAGTATATGTTCTTTTTTTTCTCACTGTTGGAAGCGATCCTGGAATAATCTCTTGAACATTTGGTTATAATGCGGCTTAGGCCACAGACAACACCGGTGACGATACCAGCCATGATTGTGAATTTGTGGGTAACATTTGCACCTCTAATTTACTTTGGCTCGATTGAACTTTTCTACTTTCCTCTCGATTTTCGACAAATGCCTATATTTGTATGTTTATGAAAGTGACAATATGGCTAGAAATTGGAAGCGCTGAGGCTAATCTCTTACCAAATTACTTTGTATTTTTTTTTCATCCCCTGTGTCGTTTTCCAAAAATCTTATGCTCCATTTGTTGCTACCCATTGTGTCATTTTCCAAAAATCTTATGCTCCATTTGTTGCTACCCATTGCTAGTGTAATGCAAGGGCAGCTGAATTGGGTGTTTTGGGATTTCAATCTCTAGATGTAGAAGCTAGGATTAGTAACAAGAAGATGAAAAAGAAAGAGAAGTTAATAATAGATGGAGTAGATCAGAATGAGATAGTGGGTCCCTAATGTTAGCTGATCCAGATAGTCTTTTTGTTGATATCAATGGGGTTCAAGTCCACCATAAGTCTTTTTGTTGATATCAATGGGGTTCAAGTCCACCATAAAATAACGGATTCTTCTACTGAGATTTCTATTGTGGGCACTGAGGAGGAGTCGGGACATGGGCAATGGAATTTCTAAAATTACCAAACAGAATAACCCTCCAATTGGGGTTCCTGCAATTATGTTGCACCGGTTTGGAGCATATACCTTCTCTTGGAACCAAGTGCTCAAACCACTAGCTAAGGTAGTTGAGTCGAAAGTGGTGGCTTTTGATAGGCCTGCATTTGGGTTGAGTTCCAGGGTCCAGCTCCCAGGCTCTACTTCTGATAAAAATAACAAATTGTCCACTATGAATCCTTATTCACTCGACTTCTCAGTCGCAGTTGCTTTGAGATTTATAGACCTTTTGCAGTCCCAAAAAGCCATGTTGATTGGGGAAGCAACTGATGATTCAGAAAGCCATGTTGAATGGGTAAGCAACTGATGATTTCAAGTAATTGAGTTTTGAATTGCAATTGAAAGCTTAACTCCATTTTTATTGCCAAAATTGATTTTTTTTTTCTTCAATTTACTATTGAAATGTGAAAGAAGTCATAACTATTCACGGTTGGCAATTAAAGAGTGTAGTGAATCTTCAATTTTTTTTAGTGATAATACATCTAACTAATATAATGGACAACTTGTACAAGTAAACGATACATTAGCTAAGAACAAACATGAGGTAAATTGGGCTTACAGGAAGAATGGCTAAAAAAATCAAACATGACAGATAGATTATTTAGAGATTAATATAAATAAGAGATTGTTAATGTCATTCACACTCAGTTGGTTATGATTATTTAAGATTGTTACCAGTTGGGGTTATCAATAAAATTCTTATTTTTAGGAGTTTCACAATTCATCCTTATTCATCTATTTTAGAGCCATGCAGAATGTCATTTCAAATTCTGAATGTCATGGATTTGCAATAGGTTTATCTTCAAGCTTCTTCGGAGTGTTCATAAATATCTATTTTGATCCCTGAATACATTAAGGTTGGTTTGATGTTAGTTAGCATGTTATGTAAGTTGTATAATTTATGTTTTAACATATAGAATACCATGTTCTTTTAAAAAACAATTTCTTATAAAACAAAATGTGAGTCTTTCTCTTAAAAAATATTGAAATATTTTTGCTTAAAAAAACTATAAACATGGCTTTAAAACAATGCATGTATGTTTAATTTTCCAAATTCTCTTTTTATTTAAAAAAAAAAAAACATATTTTCTTGTTTCGATTACCCATTTTCTGTGAAGGAAAACTCACATCCCAAAATGGTAAATAAGATTTGTTTCATAAATAGTCCTTCTTAATTGGAAAAACATGTTAACATACTTTCAATTAAAGTAAAATTACTATCAATTATTAATTTTATATAAATTTATGAATTTGTTCCCTTTAAGTAAAATTATTATCATTTTTTAATTTCATATAAATTTAATTCAATAATTTATTAATAAAATTATTATCATTTTCTAATTTCATATAAATTTAATTTATGAATTTGTTAATAAAAATAGTAAATTCATTAAAGCACTAGTTTAATAATCTTGATTTTATATAAATTTGGTTTGTGACGGAACAACAAAACCACTCAAACTGAACCAATAATAATATTATATCTTAAACTAAATTAATAATTATTTATCAAAAATATTAATGCTTTATATTATCATGCATTCAACTCTTACTTAAAGTAAGGTATAATTTTTGAAAGATCTACCACATTTAGTTAAGTCACCTCTTTGCTCAAATTTATATAATTTTTTAAAATGGCTAAAACATTTGATTATTTAAATACATTATTTAAAGATAATTAATATAATTTTTTTAAATGGTTAAAATATTTGATCATCTAAATGTATTGTTTAAAGATAATTAATATATAAAATAAAGATTAATCACATTTTGGGCTAAAGTCATTTATTTTGTCAAATTTATATAATTTTAAAAAATGACTCAAATTTATATCTCTTTGTTAAGTGATGTAAAACAAGTTTAAATGTTCAAAGATAATTGACATATAAAATAAAATCCAATGTTATCTCAACATCATTAAGTAAATACTATTGTTGATATTATATGTTGGCTAATAATTTGTTTCCCATACAATTTTGATTAATAAAAATATAATATTTATTAATTAAATTTATAATAATTTATAGATTAAGTAAATACTATTGTTGATATTATTTGTTGGCTAATAATTTGTTTCCCATACAATTTTGATTAATAAAAATATAATATTTATTAATTAAATTTATAATAATTTATAGATATAGAAGATTAATACAAAATATAAAATAAAAATCAATGTTATATAAATATTGTAATGTAATTTAATATTGTAATTTAATATTTAAGGATGGTTATGTAATATATTAGGAAGACAACAAAAATTGTTGGCACAAATATAATCAACTTTCATTAAGACAAGTTAAGCATTATCTTCAAATGTTAGTCCCCAAACAAATTTCTTAAAGTAATTTATCATATCCCTCATTTCCATCTAAAGATAGGTCGCCTTTGCTTAGTAATACTGCTTTGTTTGCCTCTTTATCTGCTTCGCCATTTAATTCTCGAAGTATGTGGAATAATTGGATTGATTGAAAAGTGGTGAGAAGGAGCATGATTTTCTTGAGGATTTTCCTGAGTTGCATGTGACTGGGAAGATTCTTAGAAGATAGGGCCTGAATAATGATACAAGAGTCCCCAAAGACATTAAGTTCTATAATGTTTGTGGCTAGGGCTTGAGAGAGTCCTTGCCAAAGGGATAACGCTTCAGCTATGTTATTTGTGTCCTCGCCAATTCCCCAATAATAAGAGAGTACCTTTATTTCCTCGAGATCAATAAACACCCCTCCCTCTCCTACCAAACTGGGGTTTCCTTTAGAAGCTCCGTCAAAGAAGAGGTTGTGCCCTTGAAGTGATTTTCGCCACATTATGAAGGATGAAGAGTCCAACCTAATTTCCCACTGGTTTGTAGGAGGCACAAGAACAATTGCCACTTTCAAAGATTTTAGGAGAAGGATAGACATCCAATCTTCTTCGGTAGGAGTTAACATACCTTTGTTCGTTGTGAGTTGAATAGAGGAAAGAAAGTCCCCCATCATTGCTTTGACTTTTGCAACCACATGAGTAGTGTTGGTAGTTTTTCCTTTGAAGATATGAGCATTGTGTTCTAACCAGAGTTTCCAGAGAATAAACTTGGGGAGAGACACCCAACAACGTTTAAGTTGATCTTTCTTATTGAGGGATAAGGGACACAAAGCCATCCAACTGGTGAGGAGGGAGGATATCTCATCAGGAAGGGACACTTGATTCGTCCAAGGAGCTAGCACAAGGTTCCATACCTCCCGAGCAAATGGAAAATTCAACAGTAAATGAGCCACAGTTTCCTCCTTTGAAACGTAGAAGGGACAGTGCGTGGGGCCTTCCCATCCTTTTTTTTAAGGTTGTCTCCTATAAGGATGGTGTTATGAGCCAGTGTCCAAATAAACATATCGATTTTTGGGAGACATTTGACCCTCCAAATTTCTTTCCACAGAGCTGAGTTGGGAAGAGCATACGAGATAGCATTGACAAGTTTGTAACCCTCGGAAATAGTGTACAAGCCGGATTGAGATCCCCATCCATGAGGTCTTTCCGAGTTGCAATCGACGATTTCCCATGAAGTAAAGATAGTAATAGAATTTTTTCGTTATGCGAGTGACTTGGGAAGCTCGGTAGTTTCCAATCTTTCTAGATTTTGGTTTCATCGGTATGCCAATTTGATATATCCCATAACGTGGATAAATTTTGGGAGTGGAGAAATCCTTTGATATTGGAGGTGCCCGGAAAGGAGTCTAAAGGAGGCTCTCCCATAATCGATTCCTCCCAAATAAAGACATTTTTCCCGTTGCCAGGTATCCATGTTAAAAGAGGGTTGAAGAAACCAGAAACTTTTTTACGGATTGTAAACATAAGGGAGCCTTTGAAACTTTAGGAATTGTGTTGAGACATTTACTCCTAGCTCTAGTATAGTGTTTCTTCCATAAGGCGTGTTTGCTCCACGTTAGCTTTCCAGTTACCAGTTTCCAAGGGAGTTTGCCCCCTAGTGCCAGATTTTGGGATCTCAAGTCTCTTATCTAAAGGCCTCCTTCTGAGTAAGGCTTTGTTACTTTCCCCAACTGACAAGTGGAAATTTATTGTCACTATGTTTGCCTCCTTTCCAAATAAATCTTCTTAGGAGTGACTCAATTTTGATTATAAATCCAGTTGGAGCTAACAGAATGGAGCTTTGATAAATCAGAATGCTGGCAAGGACCGACTTGATGAGAACTAGCTTCCCTGCCAGATTTAGCCAGGAAGCACCTCAGGCTTGGATTATGGCTTTTATCTTGTCAAGTAAAGGAGACCAGTGAGAAGATTTAGGCTTGGTTTTGAAAATGGGGACTCCTAAATATTTGAATGAGTCTCATTGAGTCTCCCCTTCCATCTCCAAAATACAAGCTATTTCCACCATTTCCCTTGGCTTGCAGTTCCATCCAAAGATTTGACTCTTCCTGTAGTTTATTTGGCTCCCAAAAGATTCCTTATAGAGGTCTAGTTGTTGTTTAAATTTACGGGCTATGATGGTACTAGCCCCTCCCAAAATAAGTGTATCATCAACAAATTGAGCATGGTTTATATCTTTGACCCCTCTTTCAATTTTTATGCCCATTAATTCCTGCTAAGTACGACATTGTTCTAGTTGGAAGTTGAGCGCTTATGCTTGAATGGCATAAAGCAGAGGAGACAACAAACATCCATGTATAAGCCCCCTAGATGCTTGAAAAAATTATGTTGCTCGATCATTGACTAACGTGGCAATCCATGGAGACCCGATACAAGCCTTATTCCAATGAATGAAAGCAATGTTGAAACCAAACTTTTTCATTACTTGAAATAAAATTTCATGCCTTACTCTATCAAAATCATTTGCTAGATCTAACTTCACAACCATACCTTTTTCGTGTCGGTGCATGCTTGAATGAATCGCTTCTTGAACCAGAATTATATTGTCAGTGATATGCCTACCTTTGATGAAGCCACCTTGATTCTCTAGGATGATTGCTGGAAGAATTCCTTTGAGTCGACTGGCGATTCCTTTTGTGATAATTTTGTAACCAATATTACACTAGGAGATCGAGCGAAATCTATCAAAGGATAAGGCTCCTTTTTCTTTGGGTATTAAAGCTAAAAACGCAGAATTAGTGCTCCCACCAATCTCGTGGAATGTTTTTGACTTTATTACCAGTTTATGCAGATCAGGCTTTATGATTGGCCATCAAACTTGGAGGAATCGGGTTGTAAAGCCATCGGGCCCAGGTGCTTTATCGGAATCCATAATGTCCAAAGCCGATTTAATTTCTTTTAACGTGACCAGAGCTATAAGATGTTGATTGGATCTTCGATGGACGACTGAAGGGATCAGGTTGATAACTTGATGGTGGTTTTCAATGGAAGAATCCTCGGTGTAAATCCCTTTAAAGTGGAGGTGAGCAGTTTGCTTGATTCCTTCAAAATCATTAACAATCTGATTCTGGCTATGGATTTCCTTTATTGAATTGAATTGTTTTATGGCTTCTACTTGCTTATGAAAACAATTTGTGTTCTTCTCCCCAGCTTTGAGCTAAAGACTACGAGATTTTTGTCGCCAATATTCGTCTTCCTCTATGCAGGCTTAATGGAGCTTTCTATGGAGAGTTGTTTCTTTCTCGAGACTATCTGGGATTATATACTTGGTATATATACCGGTATATATATACTTGGTATATATACTTGATATATATACTTGGTATATATACCGATATATATATACTTGGTATATATACCGGTATATATACTTGGTATATATACCGGTATATATACTTGGTATATATGTCGGTATATATATACTTGGTATATATGTCGGTATGTATACTTGGTATATATACCGATATATATACTTGTCATAGCTTCATTCCATTCATGCCACTGAGACACCCTCTCTACATCCTAACCTCCAAGCCATCATCTCCAAACATCAAGTTGATTTTTCCACTCCCTAAAGACTTCCCCTTTTCCGTGGTGTTCATGATCATTCCATTCCTCTAGTACCCAACATCCTTCCTCCCAATGTTGTCCCTTATCGCCATCTCTTCCTTACAGGGCGCATAGCAAGTTCGAGTCATCCGCAACAAGACAAAAGAGACGTAGAATTAATACTATGTTAGTTTATGTCAGCGTCAGTCAGTACTGTATTGTAATAAAGTATCCGCCAGTCTAAGTAATAATGGCGATGTCTAATTTTTAATAGTTTGTTGTGTCAATAAAAAGTTGCGGGAAAGTTCTCTAGCGAATCTGAAAGGATGGTTTTAGGGTGGGGAAGAAAGGATGGTTTTCTGGTTTGAGAAGAGACAACTTGTTGTGATTCCTTAGCTCTTTTAGTAGCTTTCACCAAACTATAAGGGCGATCCATGAGGACATCATAACAAATCTCATTCTTGAGGCCACTAATAAAGCATTCCCAGAAGAAAAAAAAAACATTAGAAGGGATCTGGGGTGGGCTTAAACAAGGAGGTCAAATTATTCATCGAAACATATATACATCGAAATATTTACTCAGTATATATACTGGTATATATATGTTTCGGTGTATATATACTGACATATATAATGGTATATATACTAGGTATAGATGTCAACATTTATACAAGTATATATACTTAGTACATATATCGTTATATATACTTAGTATATATACAAGTATATCGACATCTACTAGGTATATGTGTCGGTATATATAGTAGGTATATATGTTGGTATATATACCTTGTATATATACCGACATATATACCAAGTATATATACCGGTATATATACCAAGTATATATGTTGGTATATATATATATATCGATATATATACCAAGTATATATGTTGGTATATATATACAAGGTATATATGCCAAGTATATATGTTGGTATATATACCTTGTATATATATACCGACATATATATTGGGTATATATACCGATATATATACCAAGTATATATACCGGTATATATACAAAGTTTATATACCAAGTATATATACCGATATATATACCAGTATATATACCAAGTATATATACTAGGTATATATGTTGGTATATATACGACTCTTCTGTATATGTGCATTTACGGAAGCCAAAATGCGCATATACAGACGACAAAATGCGCATACCTAGTATGATTTGTGGAACTATGACCTATGGAACTATGATCTACGAAACTACACCTTGTGGAACTATGAACTCTAGAATTACGCCCTCTAGAACTATGACCTCTAGAACTATGCCCTTTGGAACTATGACCTGTGGAACTATGACCTTAAGACCTCAATAACTATGACCCGTGGAACTATGACCTCGAGAGCTATGCCCTTTGGAACTTTGAACTATGGAACTGTGATAAAATATTATGTTAGTTCCACAGGTCATAGTTCCAAAGGTCATAGTTCCAGAGGGATAGTTCTAGAGGTCATAGTTTCAGAGGGTGTAATTCCAGAGTTCATAGTTCCGGAGGGTGTTGTTTCGCAGGTCATAGTTCCACAGGTCATAGTTCCACAAGTCATACTAGGTATGCGCATTTTGTCTTATGTATATGCGCATTTTGGCTTCTGTAAATGCGCATATACGGAAGCTCTATATACAGAAGAGTTGTATATATACCAACATATATACCTAGTATATATACTTGGTATATATATCGATATATATAATTGTTTTATATATTGGTATATATACTTGGTATATATGTCTGTATATATACATGGTATATATGTCGATATATATATATACATGGTATATATGTCGGTATATATACCAACATATATACTTGGTATATATATCGGTATATATACCAACATATATACTTGGTATATATACCCATATATATACTTGGCATATATACCCGTATATATACTTGGCATATATACCCGTATATATACTTGGCATATATACCGGTATATATACTTGGCATATATACCGGTATATATACTTCGCATATATATCGGTATATATACTTGGCATATATATCGGTATATATGTCGATATATATATATACTTGGTATATATGTCGGTATATATATACTTGGTAAATATGTCGGTATATATATACTTGGTATATATGTCGGTATATATACTTGTCATAGATCCATTCCATTCATGCCATTGAGACACCCTCTCTACATCCAAACCTCCAAGCCATCATCTCCAAACATCACGTTGATTTTTCCACTCCCCGGGGACTTCCCCCTTCCCATGGTGTTCATGATCATTCCATTCCTCTACTACCCGACATCCTTCCTTCCAATGTTGTCCCTTATCATCATCTCTTCCTTATAGGGCGCATAGCAAGTTGGAGTCATCCGCAACCAGACAAAAGAGACGTAGAATTAATACCATGTTAGTTTATGTCAGTGTTAGTCAGTACTGTATTGTAATAAAGCATCTACCAATCTAAGTAATAATGGTGATGTCTAATTTTTAATAGTCAGTTGTGTCAGTAAAAAGCTGCAGGAAAGTTCTCTGGCGAATCTGAAAGGATGGTTTTAGGGAGGGGAAGAAAGGATGGTTTTAGGGAGGGGAAGAAAGGATGGTTTTGTGGTTTGAGAAGAGACAACTTGTTGTGATTCCTTAGCTCTTTTAGTAGCTTTCACCAAACTCTAAGGGCGATCCATGAGGACATGGGAACAAATCTCAGTCTTGAGGCCACTAATAAAGCATTCCCAAAAAAAAAACATTAGAAGGGATCTGGGGTGGGCTTAAACAAGGAGGTCAAATTATTCACCGAAACATATATACATCGAAATATTTACTCAGTATATATACCGGTATATATATGTTTCAGTGTATATATACTGACATATATAATGGTATATATACTAGGTATAGATGTCAACATTTATACAAGTATATATACTTAGTATATATATCGTTATATATACTTAGTATATATACAAGTATATCGACATCTACTAGGTATATGTGTCGGTATATATAGTAGGTATATATGTTGGTATATATACCTTGTATATATACCGACATATATACCAAGTATATATGTTGGTATATATATATCGATATATATACCAAGTATATATGTTGGTATATATATACAAGGTATATATGCCAAGTATATATGTTGGTATATATACCTTGTATATATATACCGACATATATACTGGGTATATATATCGATATATATACCAAGTATATATACCGATATATATACAAAGTTTATATACCAAGTATATATATCGATATATATACCAGTATATATACCAAGTATATATACTAGGTATATATGTTGGTATATATACGACTCTTCTGTATATGCGCATTTACGGAAGCCAAAATGCGCATATACAGACGACAAAATGCGCATACCTAGTATGACTTGTGGAACTATGACCTGTGGAACTATGATCTGCGAAACTACACCTTGTGGAACTATGAACTCTAGAATTACTCCCTCTAGAACTATGACCTCTAGAACTATGCCCTTTGGAACTATGACCTGTGGAACTATGACCTTCAGACCTCAATAACTATGACCCGTGGAACTATGACCTCGAGAGCTATGCCCTTTGGAACTTTGAACTATGGAACTGTGATAAAATATTATGTTAGTTCCACAGGTCATAGTTCCAAAGGTCATAGTTCCAGAGGTATAGTTCTAGAGGTCATAGTTTCAGAGGGTGTAATTCCAGAGTTCATAGTTCTGGAGGGTGTTGTTTCGCAGGTCATAGTTCCACAGGTCATAGTTCCACAAGTCATAGTTCTACAAGTCATACTAGGTATGCGCATTTTGTCTTCTATATATGCGCATTTTGGCTTCTGTAAATGCGCATATACGGAAGCTCTATATATGGAAGAGTTGTATATATACCAACATATATACCTAGTATATATACTTGGTATATATATCGATATATATAATTGTTTTATATACTGGTATATATACTTGGTATATATGTCTGTATATATACATGGTATATATGTCGATATATATATATACCAACATATATACTTGGTATATATATCGGTATATATACCAACATATATACTTGGTATATATACCCATATATATACTTGGCATATATACCCGTATATATACTTGGCATATATACCGGTATATATACTTCGCATATATACCGATATATATACTTCGCATATATATCGGTATATATACTTGGCATATATACCGGTATATATACTTGGCATATATATCGGTATATATACTTGGCATATATACCGGTATATATGTCAGTGTATATACAAGGTATATATACCAACATATATACCTAGTATATATACTGACACATATACCTAGTATATGTCGATATACTCGTATATATACTAAGTATATATAACGATATATATACTAAGTATATATACTTGTATAAATGTCGACATCTATACCTAGTATATATATCATTATACATGCCAGTATATATACACTGAAACATATATATACCGGTATATAGACTGAGTAAATATTTCGATGTATATATGTTTCGGTGAATAATTTGAGCTCCTTGTTTAAGCCCACCCCAGATCCCTTCTAATGTTTTTTTTTTGGGAATGCTTTATTAGTGGCCTCAAGACTGAGATTTGTTCCCATGTCCCCATGGATCGCCCTTAGAGTTTGGTGAAAGCTACTAAAAGAGCTAAGGAATCACAACAAGTTGTCTCTTCTCAAACCACAAAACCATCCTTTCTTCCCCTCCCTAAAACCATCCTTTCAGATTCGCCAGAGAACTTTCCTGCAGCTTTTTACTGACACAACTGACTATTAAAAATTAGACATCGCCATTATTACTTAGATTGGTAGATGCTTTATTACAATACAGTACTGACTGACACTGACATAAACTAACATGGTATTAATTCTACGTCTATTTTGTCTTGTTGCGGATGACTCCAACTTGCTATGCGCCCTATAAGGAAGAGATGACGATAAGGGACAACATTGGAAGGAAGGATGTCGGGTAGTAGAGGAATGGAATGATCATGAACACCATGGGAAGGGGGAAGTCCCTGGGGAGTGGAAAAATCAACGTGATGTTTGGAGATGATGGCTTGGAGGTTTGGATGTAGAGAGGGTGTCTCAATGGCATGAATGGAATGGATCTATGACAAGTATATATACAGGTATATATACCGACATATATACCAAGTATATATATATCGACATATTTACCAAGTATATATATACCGACATATATACCAAAGAGTATATATATATATATATATATATATATATATATATATATATCTTAGGTATATATACTAAGAGTATATATATATATATTTCTCTTATATATATATGTTAGTATATATACCAAATATCATCAAGTATATATATACCAATTATATATATATATTGGTATATATACCAAGTATATCATCCCAGATAGTCTGGAGAAAGAAACAACTATCCTTAGAAAGCTCCATTCAGCCTGCATAGAGGAAGACAAATATTGACGATAAAAATCTCGTAGTCTTTGGCTCAAAGCTGGGGATAAGAACACAAATTGTTTTCATAAGCAAGTAGAAGCCAAAAAACAATTCAATTCAATAAAGGAAATCCATAGCTAGAATCAGATTGTTAATGATTTTGAAGGAATCAAGCAAACTGCTCACCTCCACTTTAAAGGGATTTACACCGAGGATTCTTCCATCGAAAACCACCATAAAGTTATCAACCTGATCCCTTTGGTCATCCATCCAAGATCCAATCAACATCTTATAGCTCTGGTCACGTTAAAAGAAATTAAATCGGCTTTAGACAGTATGGATTCCGATAAATCACCTGGGCCCGACGACTTTACAGCCCGATTCCTCCAAGTCTGTTGGCCAATCATAAAGCATGATCTGCATAAACTGGTAATAAAGTCAAAAAAATACCACAAGATTGGTGGGATTACTAATTCTGTGTTTTTAGCTTTAATACCCAAATAAAAAGGAGCCTTATCCTTTGATAGATTTCGCTCAATCTCCTTGTGTAATATTGGTTACAAAATTATCTCAAACGTAATCGCCAGTTGACTCAAAGGAATTCTTCCAACAATCATCCCAGAGAATCAAGGTGGCTTCATCAAAGGTAGACATATCACTGACAATATAATTATGGTTCAAGAAGTGATTCATTCAAGCATGCACCAACGTGAAAAAGGTATGGTTGTGAAGTTAGATATAGCAAATGATTTTGACAGAGTAAGGCATGAATTTTTATTTCAGGTAATGCAGAAGTTTGGTTTCAACATTGCTTTCATTCATTGGATTAAGGCTTGTATCAGGTCTCCATGGATTGCCACGTTAGTCAATGGTCGAGCAACATAATTTTTTCAAGCATCTAGGGGGCTTAGACAAGGATGTTCGTTGTCTCCTCTGCTTTATGCCATTCAAGCATAAGCGCTCAACTTCCAACTAGAACAATGTCGTACTTAGTAGGAATTAATGGGCATAAAAATTGCAAGAGGGGTCAAAGATATAAACCATGCTCAATTTGTTGATGATACATTTATTTTGGGAGGGGCTAGTAACATCATAGCCCGTAAATTTAAACAACAACTAGACCTCTATAAGGAATCTTCTCGGAGCCAAATAAACTACAGGAAGAGTCAAATCTTTGGATGGAACTGCAATCCAAGGGAAATGGTGGAAATAGCTTGTATTTTGGAGATGGAAGGGGAAACTCAATGAGACTCATTCAAATATTTAGGATTCCCCATTTTCAAAACCAAGCCTAAATCCTCTCACTGGTCTTCTTTACTTGACAAGATAAAAGCCATAATCCAAGCATGGGGTGCTTCCTGGCTAAATCTGGCAGGGAAGCTAGTTCTCATCAAGTTGGTCCCTGTCAACATTTTGATTTATCAAAGTTCCATTATGTTAGCTCCAACTGGATTTATAATCAAAATTGAGTCACTCCTAAGAATATTTATTTGGAAAGGAGGCAAACAAAGTGACAATAAATTGCCACTAGTCAGTTGGGGGAAAGTAACAAAGCCTTACTCAGAAGGAGGCCTTCAGATAAGAGACTTGAGATCCCAAAAATTGGCACTAGGGGCCAAACTCCTTTGGAAACTGGTAACTGGAAAACTAACGTGGAGAAAACGCGCCTTATGGAGGAAACACTATACCAGAGCTACGAGAAAATGTCTCAACACAGTTCCTAAAGTTTCAAAAGACTCCCTTATATTTACAATCTATCAAAAAGTTTTTGGTTTCTTCAACCCTCTTTCAACATGGATACCTGGCAATGGGAAAAATGTCTTTATTTTGGAGGAATCGATTATGGGAGAACCTCCTTTAGACTCCCTTCTGGGCACCTCCAATATCAAAGACTTTCTCCACTCCCAAAATTTATCCACGTTATGGGATATATCAAATTGGCATACCGATGAAACCAAAATCTGGAAAGATTGGAAACTATCGAGCTTCCCAAGTCACCTGCACAATGAAGAAATTCTATTACTATCTTTACTTCAGGGGAAATCGCCGATTGTAGCAACTCGGAAAGACCTCATGGGATGGGGATCTCATTCTGGCTTGTACACTGTTTTCGAGGGTTACACAATTATCAATGTTATCTCATATGCTCTTCCCAACCTAGCTCCGTGGAAAGAAATTTGGAGGGTCAAATCTCTCCCAAAAATCGATATGTTTATTTGGACACTCGCTCATAACACCATCCTTACAGGGGACAACCTTAAAACAAAAGGTTGGGAAGGCCCCATGCGTTGTCCCTTCTATGTTTCAAAGGAGGAAATTGTGGCCCATTTACTGTTGAATTTTCCATTTGCTCGGGAGGTATGGAACCTTGCGCTAGCTCCTTGAATGAATCGAGTGTCCCTTCATGATGATATATCCTCCCTCCTCACCAGTTGGATGGCTTCGTGTCCATTCTCCCTCAATAAGAAAGATCGACTTAAACGTTGTTGGGTGTCTCTCCCCAAGTTTATTCTCTGGAAACTCTGGTTAGAACACAATGCTCATATCTTCAAAGGAAAAACTACCAACACTACTCATGTGGTTGCAAAAGCCAAAGCAATGATGGGGGACTTTCTTTCCTTTATTCAACTCACAACAAACAAAGGTATGTTAACTCCTACTGAAGAAGACTGGATGTCTATCCTTCTCCCAAAATCTTTGAAAGTGGCAATTGTTCTTGTGCCTCCTACAAAACAGTGGGAAATCAGGTTGGACTCTTCATCCTTCATAATGTGGCGAAAATCACTTCAGGGGCACAACCTCTTCTTTGACGGAGCTTCTAAAGGAAACCCCAGTGTGGTAGGAGGGGGAGGGGTGCTTATTGATCTCGAGGAAATAAAGGTACTCTCGTATTCTTGGGGAATTAGCGAGGACACAAATAACATAGCTGAAGTGTTAGCCCTCTGGAAAGGACTCTCTCAAGCCCTAGCCACGAACATTATAGAACTTAATGTCTTCGAGGACTCTTGTATCATTATTCAGGCCCTATCTTCTAAGAATCTTCCCAGTCACATGGGACTCAGGAAAATCCTCAAGAAAATCAAGCTCCTTCTTACCACTTTTCAATCAATCCAATTATTCCACATACTTCGGGAATTAAATGGCGAAGCAGATAAAGAGGCAAACAAAGCAGTACTACTAAGCAAAGGCGTCCTATCTTTAGATGGAAATGAGGGATATGATAAATTGCCTTAAGAAATTTGTTTGGGGGCTAACATTTGAAGATAATGCTTAGCGTGTCTTAATGAAAGTTGATTGTATTTGTGCCAACAATTTTTTGTTGTCTTCCTAATATATTACATAACCATTCTTGTTAAAAAAAAATTAAGTTACAATATTTATATAACATTGATTTTTATTTTATATTTATTTTATATTTTGTATTAATCTTCTATATCTATAAATTATTATAAATTTAATTAACATATATTATATTTTTATTAATCAAAATTGTACGGGAAACAAATTATTAGCAAACAAAATAATATCAACAATAGTACTTAGTTAATGATGTTAAGATAACATTGGATTTTATTTTATATATCAATAATCTTTGATTATTTAAACTTGTTTTGTATAGATATAAATCTGAGTCATTTTTTAAAATTATATAAATTTGACAAAATAAATGACTTTAGCCCAAAATGTGATTGATCTTTATTTTTTATATTAATTATCTTTAAACAATGCATTTAGATGATCAAATGTTTTAACATTTTAAAAAATTATATAAATTTGAGCAAAGAGGTGAATTGAACTCAATGTGGTAGATCTTTCAAAAAATTATACCTCACTTTAAGTAAGAGTTGAATGCATGATAATATAAAGCATTAATATTTTTATAAATAATTATTAATTTAGTTTAAGATATATAATATTGTTATTGTTAAGTTTGAGTGGTTTTGTTGTTCCATCAGAAACCAAATTTATATAAAATCAAGAATATTAAACTAGTACTTTAATGAATTTACTATTTTTATTAATAAATTTATAAATTAAATTTATATAAAATTAGAAAATGATAATAATTTTATTAATAAATTAATGAATTAAATTTATATAAAATTAAAAAATCATAATAATTTTACTTCAAATGAACAATTCATAAATTTATATGAAATTAATAATTGATAGCAATTTTATTTCAATTGAAAGTATCTTAGCAGGTTTTTCCAACCAAGAAGGACCATTTATGAAACAAATCTTATTTACCATTCTGGGATGTGAGCTTCCCTTCACAGAAAATGGGTAACCGAAACAAGAAAATAAGCTATTCTTTTATGTTTTTTCTCTGAAAATAAAAAGAGAATTTGGAGAATTAAACAAACATGCATTGTTTTAAATCCATGTTTATAGCTTTTTTAAGCAAAAATATTTCAATATTTTTTAACAGAAAGACTCACATTTTGTTTTGTAAGAAATTGTTTTTTAGAAGAACATGGTATTCTACTATATGTTAAAACATAAATTATACAACTTACATAACATGCTAACTAACATCAAACCAACCTTCAACCTACCTTAATGTATTCAGGGATCAAAATAGATATTTATGAACACTCCGAAGAGGCTTGAAGATAAACCTATTGCAAATCCATGACATTCAGAACTTGAAATGACATTGTGCATGGCTCTAAAATAGATGAATACGGACGAATTGGGCAACTCCTAAAAATAAGAATCTTTATTTATAACCCCAAATGGTAACAATCTTAAATAATCATAGCCAACTGAGTGTGAATGACATTAACAATATCTTATTTATATTAATCTCTAAATAATCTATCTGTCATGTTGGAGTTTTTAGCCATTCTTTCTGTAGGCCCAATTTTACCTCATGTTTGTTCTTAGCTAATGTATCGTTTACTTGTACAAGTTGTCCATTATATTAGTTAGATGTATTATCACTAAAAAATTGAAGATTCACTACACTCTTTAATTGCCAACTGTGAATTTAGTTATGACTTCTTTCACATTTCAACAGTAAATTAAAGAAAAAAAAATTCAATTTTGGCAATAAAAATGGAGTTCAGCTTTCAATTGCAATTCAAAACTCAATTACTTGAAATCATCAGTTGCTTACCCAATCAACATGGCTTTCTGAATCATCAGTTGCTTACCAAATCAACATGACTTTCTGGGACTGCAAAAGGTCTATAAATCTCAAAGCAGCTGCGACTGAGAAGTCGAGTGAATAAAGATTCATAGTGGGCAATTTGCCATTTTTATTAGAAGCAGAGCCTAGGAGTTGGACCCTGGAACTCAGCCCAAATGCAGGCCTATCAAAAGCCACCACTTTCGACTCAACTACCTTACCTAGTGGTTTGAGCACTTGGTTCCATGAGAAGGCAGATGCTCCAAACTGGTGCAACAGAATTGTAGGAACCCTAATTGGAGGGTTATTCTGTCTGGTAATTTTAGAAAGTCCATTGCCCATGTCCTGACTCCTCCTCAGTGCCCACAATAGAAATCTCAGTAGAAGAATCCGCTAATTTATGGTGGACTTGAACCCCATTGATATCAACAAAAAGACTTATGGTGGACTTGAACCCCCATTGATATCAACAAAAAGACTATCTGGATCAGCTAACATTAGGGACCCACTATCTCATTCGGATCTACTCCATCTATTATTAACTTCTCTTTCTTTTTCTTCTTCTTGTTACTAATCCTAGCTTCTTCATCTAGAGATTGAAATCCCAGAACACCCAATTCAGCTGCCCCTGCATTACACTGGCAATGGGTAGCGGCAAATGGAGCATAAGATTTTTGGAAAATGACACAATGGGTAGCAGCAGATGGAGCATAAGATTTTTGGAAAACGATACAGGGGATGAAAAAAATTACAAAGTAATTTGGTAAGAGATTACCTTCAGCGCTTCCAATTTCTAGCCATATTGTCACTTTCATAAACAGACAAATATAGGCATTTGCCGAAAATAGAGAGGAAAGTAGAAAAGTTCAATCGAGCCAAAGTAAACTAAAGGTGCAAATGTTACCCACAAATTCACAATCATGGCCGGTATCGTCACCGGTGTTGTCCGTGGCCTAAGCCGCATTATAACCGAATGTTCAAGAGATTATTCCAGGATCGCTTCCAACAGTGAGAAAAAAAAGAACATATACTGCAATGCAATGTTCATTATGGGTGTTCCCGCATGAAGCATATTCAAAAAATCACTACCAGTATTTTGTCTACATACATATTGTTATCCATTGTCACAAAGATCAAAATGTGTCCATACAATCCAGAAATACATATATAATGGTCTAGTTGTGTCGATAGAAAATATATAATTTAAAACTAAAGTTCCATTGATTCCATTTCATTCCCATCGATGAATTCATAAAAACCAAGGGCCCCTACCGAGAGGGACAAGGCCTCCTTTGGCAGCTCATCTACTTTAATATTTAATTCCATGTATATGTGACTGAAGGAGAGGAAATCAAAGGATTGAGATGCTAACTTGATATCTTGAAGCAAAGGCCCCAATCTATGGTCAATTTAGAGTCTCTGAAAACTTGTAACTTCTTTTCCCCTTTTTTCATAACCACCTCTAACAAATTCCAAAGTGAAATGAACTCCACTATGTTGTTGGTGCCCCTCCCTGGAGCATACCTGATATGTATGAAATGGTTTTTCTTCATGAAAAGTACGACCCCTACCTTGCATACTGGAGGGTGGCCTCGATAAGCCCTGTCAAAAAAAACCCATGGGATGTCAAAATCCAGATTGTGCATTACTGCCACCCTTGGATTTTTGACCTTCAACTTAGTCATATTTTCCTTCAAAAAATTCAAAATAATACTTGCAATGACCCCGAGAGGGATATCCTTATCTCTGAAGATGTTGGAGTTGCGGGCCCACCAAATATTTGTGACTATGATGCAAGGAACCCCTTCAAATTGTTTTACCTTTATATCCGCCAGCTAGTCTTTTAGATAATCTTCTAGTCTCGACTTGGACCAGATAGCCTTCAACGTAAGCTCTTCCTAGATGATCTGTAGTACCTACATTGTATAAGGACAACCAATGAAAATTTGAGAAGAGAATTCCTCACGAAGCTTACATAAAGCACAACTAATTGGCCGGATCCATCCTCTTTTAATTCCAATTTTCAAGGTTAAAATCTCGTTGTTTAAGGTTAGCCCAAAGAATTATGTTGCTTTTCAAAGGGGCATTAATCTTCTATATATAAATCCACCACCATTGTCTTTTGTTAGAATTTTTTTTGTTTACAAATAAGTAGAGTTACCAGTGTTCTTTTACTTCTTTAACATTAACAGTTATGGCATGTACTGAACAATAAGAGCAACATAAATAAGATACAAGAGAACACAAGAGATTTTTCCTAGGAAAACCCCAAACGGGGGGAAAAACCAACAACCTTTCTTAGATAGATTTCATCCAATATAATCCACCATGAATCGACTCTTAAGAGCTATAGACAAAGAAGAAACCATAACACTAGGCTAGCGTACAAGCTAGTTCTCACAACTGCAGCAACAACACCATACAATAGTAGCGCACCTACTTAGAGAGATAGTGCACAAGAGAAAAGTCACCACAAAGAATAACCAAGAACCACCACTGCACTGAGCACCGATCTCAATCAGCATCGACAAAAGGAAGTTTTTGTTTGCACCAAATTTTTTCTTAAGGATATCACCGATAGATGATTCCTCTTTGGCATCGGTAAAAGACGAGGGAAATAGTCGTTAATCAAGAAAGAAAAGATATCGTCGATAGTCGATACCCGATGCGCCTATCGGAATCGGGGAATACCTAAAAGGATCGAAATGAACATTGGACCATGCTAAAGAGTTCTTCCGATCGTCGATGCCCGATGCATTTCGACATCGAGACTTTTTTGAGGAAGCTAATCCGTAGAAAAACACGTGATAGGTATCAACAATCGCCAATCCTAGATGCTTTTTGGCACTGACCAACTAAGGTATGTTTTAAAACTAATAACTTAATGAAAGCCCCAACTCCGATTAATACACACGGATTAGGCTACCTATCTTCAACGCCACGTGTCTGTGCCAGATCGGAAAACTGTACAATCTAGTTTTGCCCCGAGTCATTTCCGTTGGTCCCCTAAGTCCAAGTCACCCCCTGAGTCAACTTTTACATGACAAAATTGTGTGATGAGATTGATTGGCGTCAGATATTTTGTGAGGGACATCGATGAATGAGTTTGTAGCGCATCCCCGATCCTCGATCCACCCACTAAGAAAGCGACACGATAGGAAGTTTTAACGTTGGATACGATTAGATTTTGAGCATTTAAGGGGCTAATTAATACTAAATCTCGCATTAGTTGCTACCTCGTGCACCAATCAAAATGGTCGTTTAAAATCACTGATAGACCACATCACCCCTGCGCCTTTGCCGTTGACCCATGATGAATTTAAGTTGCAGAGATTCAGTGGCAGATTTGTTTAAATGGCACTCATCACCCGAATTGTATGGATGACGCGACATGACAAGTTCTCCACTGGTTTAAATTCTCTTGAGTCGTGATAATCAGAATCATTCTGCGTGCAAGGACATTTATATCATCCAGAGAAACAAGACGAGCAATTCGAAAGTTGCAGAGATCCCATGAGTATCAAATAACCAGGTTTAGCAAGATTACAGGTATGTATCCAAGTTTGCGGATTTTAGATGTTTACACTTCATATATTTTTATCCTGTTTTGTTCTTTACACAATCTCTTAAAGTTTATTTTTTATTACAGGAACAATGCCTCCAAGAAATCCGACCACTAGACGATCGCCGAGGGTGCCAAAGTTGAAAGAACCAAAGTTAGCTGAAGGCTCCTCTCCAAGGGTTGCAAGACAATTGGAATACACACCAAGACCGGAGCCCGTCATGAAAACATCAACGAAGAAGGCTTTCATCTAGCCTCTGGCCTTTGGAGATACAAAGGCGAGCACGGGGACCAAGGTGACACTCCCACTTGGGGAGAGCTCTTTAAAAATATCAGCTGGGAGGAATTCTCAGAATATATACCACATAGTGACCCAGATGTGAGAGCGTTGGACAACGAGGTGTTCCCGAACATCCGATGGTCATACCTTCATATGGTGGCGAGAAAAACCCATGTTTTTCCTTGTATATAACTTTTGAAGTGGCTCATCGACCACACAGACACACATAAGTGTTTGATCAATGATGATAATGGTGGTTGTGTCAGAGTGTTCTTACCGGGCGAAGTCCAAAAGTATTACAAGCTCAGAGACTCTGAAGAGTGACTGAACACATATTTTGTCATAAAATTCTACGAGCGCCATGACACTAGCCAAGTGATGGCCTCATGGTGGAGAGAATATAATAAATACACCAACCGGAGAACCGACTGGTACCGAATGACCAACTTAAGAGAGCCATACATCTACCTCATGGATCTCATCTGCTGATTATATGGGGAGAAGGATTGCTCTATATTTTTAGAGGCATGGATGCCTCTAGCTTACATAGTGGCCATTTCCGGGAGCGGTTTCAACTGTGGAGCCATCATATCTAAGAAACTGAGCATCTGCATACAACAGGCTTAGATGCCAAAGGAAGGAGAGACACCAACCTTCTACATGGCTTCATATTTACTTGATGTCATGTGTGCCAGAAACATTTTCGTCGGCTTGAACCTGAGCTGGCATGTCGCAAGGCTCCTGGTCCATGTATATTTCAACATCCTATGGGAGAACAAGCACAATAAGTCTTACTCTCTCATCTGCAATGAATTCATCGCACAAATTTATTTCATTCTTTTTAAGAAAGAATGCACGAGACTATGAGTTGTGGCCAAGAAGATGATATCAAAGGTAGGACACTGGTACTTAGACGAGCGCAATACCTACATTAGGGTGTTTGGGGATACTAGAGCACCGCATCTTCTACCGGCGCATGTCCCTTACCGACTTGTAGTGGGAGAGATATGCTACCCGACTTTC
Organism: Picea sitchensis; assembly: GCA_010110895.2. Taxonomy (NCBI): domain Eukaryota; kingdom Viridiplantae; phylum Streptophyta; class Pinopsida; order Pinales; family Pinaceae; genus Picea; species Picea sitchensis. The sequence continues at coordinate 88,580 of SNQJ01S0007410.1, read as the reverse complement.
CTGTAAGGCTACAATGCCACTCTGGTCAAGGAAAAGAAACATGCGTTCATACCTTATGGTTTCCGTGTAGGATTCTACATGGTGAAGGACACTACTCAAGCCAAACAAGAAGGGTTGAGCCAATTAGAGTTCAGATTCCAGACCAACCGATTTCGCAAGAATGATCCAAAGGGTCTCGTCTTGAAACATGCCTCAGAAGTGTCGTCTTGCTGGCCATACTCCCATGAAAAAATAGAAAGATGAAGTCTTCATAGAAAATGCCCAGGACTGGGATGAAGTAGCGGCAAGGATGGCTGACCCCAAAATGACCAGGTTCAAATCCATGAGTCTGGATGAAAATGCGACGACCATAGAGAAATCGGATGAAGAGGCCCTAAGAGCCAGGGAAGAAATGATAGCAGAAGAAGCAACAAAGGTTCCCCTAGTGGCTCTGGTGCAGGATAAAGGTTTCCCTGTGACATAGAACGTGCAAAAAGGGGGAATTCTCATGATCGAACATGTGCAATGAATAATTGATCAGCTGCAAGATGACCCGGACCTCACAGGAATGACGAGGTTGTTGATTAAGGTTGGTTGTCATTGATGTCAACCCT
>SNQJ01S0007410.1:73966-87977 GCA_010110895.2 Picea sitchensis | reverse complement strand
TCTTCTTACATCCGCCTTATTCTATTTTATTGAAAGGTCTTATTAATATTGACCTTTATTACATCCGAATACATTGATCTACCTATGTGCGGGTTAGGACCTTAACACAGGTCTTTAAAATTATCTTGATTGGTCAAAAAGTTTACAATCTGTTCATCTCCTTCAAAGACCTTCCAATTCAAAATATTGTTAGGCACCGATGGTTTGTAGAGTATCTCCACATTGAACTGGGAGGCTTCATATAGACGCGATAGCCTTGAGGCAGCGGTGGCCAGAGAATCAACAAGAATGTTCTTTGTTCTAGGGATCATTGTAATGTTGAAGGCTTCAAAATGTTCTATTATCATGTGCACTTCCTATTGGTAATTCTTCCAGTGTGGAGAGTTGTTATGTATATTAATCCTTACTTGTCTAACGATAATTTCATAATCTCTGGAAACCTTCAATTATTTGACGTTTAAGTCTAGGGATTTCTTTAGCCCCTGTACTAGAGATTCATACTCGACGGTGTTGTTTGTGCATTCGAACTCTAGTCTACAGGACATGAAATGTCATTTATATTTTGGATCAATGAGGATGTACCGTTCCCTTGACCCTTCTTGCGATTTAGAGCCATCAAAGTACAAGGTCCAAACTTTTGGGAAAAACCTATCAGCTTCCTTTTTCTTGTCACTTTCCTCTTCCCTTCCTGTTTGTTCTATGATTTCTAACGCAAGTACTTGACAGAAGAGGATTTCCTCCGCCGCAGTCAATAGTTTCTCTTGAAAAATCATATCGGAGTTTTGGGTAAGGGGGACATCAGATGATAGGGGGGAGAAATTCCCAAAATCGGAGTCACGGGAATAATTGACTAGCACGGGGAAATCTATTGATGAGGGTTCATTGAGGGTTTCTAAGTCAGTGACCATGTGTTTTAGATATCTTTCCCTGTCGATCCTGATAATATTTGTGTGCCCCTTTAATGGCAGCCAAAGGTGAGCCCAGTATGTACTAAAGTATCCGTTTAACTTCTCAGACCAATCCCAACTTAACAGCAATCCAAGAGCTTCTGGGATATCTACTACAATGATGTCAATTAATTGCATAAATTTAGGGTGTGTCGCTATTTTGATCATTACATCTTTGAGCTCTCCCATAAATTTCACCTAGGTTCTGTCTAGTTGTATAACATGCTTATCACTTTTGAGAGGGATCGCATTTAATATTTTGCAGATAGATAATGGCATGACATTAGAGGATTCTCCCAAGTCAACTAAACAACTATGGAGATTTATGTTGAAGACTTCAAACGTCAATAGGAATGGTGGGACAAAAGGTTTTCCATTCTTATCTTCGAAGCAAGCGTTCATAGTTGGTTTATTCCTTAGATTTGTGGGAGTTGGATTTCCTCCTTGGTCGGTGCTTGTCGTAGGGTTTTCTACTGACCTTAATGCTTGTAACAGAAAGTCCTTTTGTTGAGGGATTTTACACATGTCTGGATTTCATTTGGGTTATTGGTAGGGGACCCCGTCATTCTTGTGAGGTCTTGGTCGTCTTGAAACTGATCAATTATTCACTGTGTTTGTTCGATCATGAGCATTCCCCTTGTCTGCATGTCTTGTTTCATAGGGAAACCTCTATCCTGCATCAGAGCCACTAGGGGAACCTCTACTTCTTTTGTTGCTATCATTTCTGCCATGGATTTGAGGGCCTCTTGAGTCAATTTCTCTATGGTTGTCGCCTATTCATCCAGGCTCATGGCTTCGAACCTGGTCATTTTGGTGTCGGCCATCCTTGCCACTACGTCGCAGTCCTAAGCATTTTTTGTGAAGAATTCATCTTCAAATTTGTCGTGGGCGTATGGCCAGCAAGACGACACTTGTGAGGCATGTTTCAAGTCCAGACCCTTTGGATCGTGCTTGCGGAATCGATCGGTCTGAAATCTGAACTCTAATTGGCTTAGCCCTTCTTGTTTGGCTTGAGCGGTGTCCTTCACCATGTAGAAGCCTACATGGAAACCATAAGGTATGAACGTTTGTTTCTTGTCCTTGACAAGAGTGGTGTTGTAGCCTTGCAGTATGGTCTGGTACCATATCGCTCCCACTACAAGTCGGTCAAGGACATGCGCTGGTAGAATATGTGATGCTACAGTAGCCCCTAACACCCTAATGTAGGTATCGTGCTCGTCTAAGTAACAGTGGCCTACCTTCGATATCATCTTCTTGGCTGCAACTGATAGTCTTAGGCATTCTTTCTTAAAAAGAATGAAATAAATTTGTGGGATGAATTCATCGCAAATGAGAGAGTAAGACTTCCTATACTTGTTCTCCCATAAGATGTTGAAATATACGTGGACTGGCAGCTCTGCGACGTGCCAACTCAGGTTCATGCCAGCGAAAATGTTTCTGGCACACATGACATCAAGTAAATATGAAGCCATGTAGAAGGCTGGTGTCTCTCCTTCCTTCAGCGTCTGAGCCTGTTGTATGCAGATGCTCAGTTTCTTAGAGATGATGGCTCCCCGGTTGAAACTACTCCCGAAAATATCCATTATGTAAGATAGAGGCATCCATGCCTCTGAAAATCTAGAGCAATCCTTCTCCCCATATAATCGGCAGATGAGAGCCACCACGTAGATGTATGGCTCTCTTAATTTGGTCGTCTGGTACCACTGGGTGCTCCGGTTGGTATATTTCTTATATTCTCTCCACCATGAGGCCATCACCCGGTTGTTGTCATGGAGCTCGTATAATTTTACGACAAAATTTGTGTTCATTCGCTCTTCAGGGTATCTAAGCTTGTAATATTTCTGGACTTCAACCGGTAAGAACACTCCGACACAGCCACCATTATCATCATTGATCAAACACTTATGTGTGTCTGTGTGGTCAATGAACCACTTCAAAATTTATATACAGGGAAAAAGAGGGGTTCTACTCACCACCATATGTAGGTATGACCATCGGATGTTCAGGAACACCTCGCCATCCAACGCTCTCACATCTGGGTCACTATGTGGTATATATTTTGTGTATTTTTCTCGGCTGATCTTTTTAAAGAGCTCTCCCCAATTTGGGAGTGTCGCCTTGGTCCCCATGCTCACCTCTGTATCTCCAAAGGCTAGAGGCTGGATGAAATCCTTATTCGTTGACGTTTTGATTATGGGCTCTGGTCTTTGCGTGTATTCTAATTGTCTTACGACCCCTGGAGAGGATCCTTCACCTAACTCTGGTTCTTTCAGCTTCGGCACCCTTGGCAATCGTCTAGTGGTCATCTTTCTTGGAGGCATTGTTCTTCTAATAAAAAATAAACTTTCAGAGACTGTGTATAGAAAAAAACCAAATAAAAATATATGAAGTGTAAACATGTAAAATCCACAGACTTGGATACATACCTATAAGCTTGCTAAACCTGGTTATTTGATACTCATGGGATCTATGCAACTTTCGAATTGCTCATCTCGTTTCTCCAAATGTTTGGAATGTCCTTGCGCATAGAATGATTCTTCTTACCATGGCTCAAGAGAATTTAAACCAATGGAGAACTTATTGTGTCGCATCAGCCATTCAATTTGGGTGATGAGTGACATTTAAACAAATCTTTCATCGAATCTCTGCAACTTAAATTCATCATGAGTCAGCGGCGAAGGTGTTGGGGTGATGTGGTCTATTGGTGATTTTAGACGACTGTTTTGATTGGTGCACAAGGTAGCAACTAATGTAGGATTTGGTATTAATTAGCCACTTAAATGCTCAAAATCTAATCATATCCAACGTTAAAACATCCCATCATGTCTCTTTCTCAGTGGGTGGATTGGGGATGCGCTATGAACGCATTTGTCGATGCCCCTCACAAAAGATTTGATGTCGATCAATCTCATTACACAATGTTGTCATGGAAAATCTGACTCGGGGGGGTGACTTGGACTTAGGCGACCAAAGGAAATGACTACGGTTCTCCAATATGGCACATACACGTGGCATTGAATATAGGTGGCCTAATCCATGTGTTTTAATCGGAGTTGGGGATTTCATTAAGTTATTCGTTTTAAAACATACCTTAGTTGGCCAATGCCGAAAAGTATCTATGATCGGCGATCGGTGATACCTATCACATGTTTTTCTATGGATTAGCTTCCTCAAAATAGTCTTGATGTCGAAATGCATCAGGGATCGGTGATTGGGAGAACTCTTTTGCATGGTCACAATGTTCGTTGTGATCCTTTTAGGTCTTCCCCGATTCCGATAGGCGCGTCGGGTATCGGCTATCGGTGATATCTTTTCTTTCTTGATTAACAACTATTCCCCTTGTCTTTTACCGATGTTGAAGAGGAATCGACTATCGACAATATCCTTAAGAAAAACTTTGGTGCAAACAAAAAATTCCTTTTGCCGATGTCAATTGAGATCGGCGCTCGGTGACTGAGGTTTCCTGAGTGTCTCTTTTCCCTCTTTGAATACCTTTTGATGTTGAATCTGCATCTGTTGGGTGAAGTGTTTTGGATTTTTTATTCTTTATTTAGGCGTTAAGGATTATTCAAGTCATGGGGTTTCATAAGTTCAAAAAGACATGAAAATTTAATGAGAGTCGAGATAATAAGAAAAGAAAAACATTTTTCAAAATGAATTCGAATCAGACAGTGCAAAGATCAAGTGGTACCCAAAAAGTAAAAATTGTCATGGGCTTTTTAGGGTGTGTTGAGTGCTCAACAAATGGTGACTTACTAGGCGAAAGAAGAATCTATGTTCCTTCCTCAGGCTCGGCTGATGCAAAAGTTGGTTAAGAACTCAACTGGTTTTTTATCAGAGCCTTTTTTACCCTTGCATTTGAAATTTCCCCTGTTGATGCATCCGGGCATGCCTATGGGATTTTCAACCTTTATTCAACCTTCGTATCCTGTAACCCTGACTCGTGCCCCCTTTGACAAGAGTCTAGTAAAGCATTCATTGGCACTAAGCCTTTAATTACCCTTCTTCACTTGCTACGATGTTGCTCTGTTGCCAACGAGCATCCATAGCCCCGGCGAAGTCACCCTGACGTCATAGACCTTGCTCTGCTGCCAGCGAGCATCCATAGCCCCGATGGAGTTATCTACATTCCCTATGCTACTGTGCGCTCATTTGATATAGTTGTTTTTATTTCGGTAGAATTCCCTGAGCGAGTGCGAGAGGATGACGTATGTTTTTTGCAAAATGAAATGGTTAAGGTGAAACTTGCTAGCTCTGTCTCTGAGGTACATGTAGTCTTTTCTAGGTCACCATCTTTCCCTTAAGGTTTCACCAAACCACCAGGTAGACATTTATGCATTTCTCCAAATTTGTTCATCTACACAGGTTAGATAGAGAACCCCTTGAAACAACCGTAGGTTCCCCAGCGTTTCTTGTGTTGTATGTGAGCGATGAGTTAGGAACAGAGTTCGTCATTCGCATGATTTGAGGTCAACCATTGTCTTGCTAAATACAATCTTCAAATGCACAAAAGTACATGGTAAAAGATAAAACAACAAAAAAAATGTGTTTCGCAATCGACGTATCTAAAATAAACAATGTGAAAACATAAACACAACAAAATCGTTTTTTTTTAATGGAAATATTGTTTTAGGGATTGATCGTTCACCGAGAGGGCGTCAGGTTATCCCCTCATATTCTGGAGCCGATACGTGCCTATTCCAATTTTCTCAGCCACCTGGAAAGGTCCGAGCCATAGCTTCTGAAACTTAGAATGTTTTCCTTTAGGCTCATTTGCTTTGTCCCACTTTAGGACTAAGTCTCCTACTTCAAAATTCTTCTCTTTACCCTTATTCTTATCAAACCACATTTTAATTGTCTGTTGGTGAGCTATGAATTTTGATCTTGATTTCTCCCATTCTTCTTCTAGCATGAGGAGGGTATCAATTCTTTGTTGTATGATTGATGACGGTTATCCTTTGGAATTCTGAGCAAGTTGAAGAGATGGAAGATATATCATGTTCGGGAAAATGGATTCTTGGTCGTATACCAGAAAGTATGAGCAATTCCCTATAGCTTCCTTGGGTGTAACTCTATTATCCCATAAAGCATTATGAAGTAAATTATGCCAATTTCTCTGGCTGTCTGCAACTATTTTTTTCATTATCCTCACTAGGTTCTTATTAGTTGATTATGCCACTTCGTTCCCCTATGGGTAGTAGTTTGTAGAGTATGTGATTATAATTCCTTTGTTTAGGGAAAAATTTGTTAATAAGGTTGAAGAGAAGTAAGTTGCATTATCAAAAACAAGGATGGAGGGCACACTGAACTTTGTGATCAGTTGTTGTTCTATGAATTGGATCGCCACCTTTTCGTTTACATGAATCAGAGGGATGGATTCTGCCTATTTCGTGAAATAATTTGTGCCAATCAGTATCTACATATGTTGTTTTGAAGAACTTGGTGTAATATATTCTATGATATCTATCCCCCATTGCTCAAAAGGCCTAGAAATGACCACCGGTTGGAGTGGGACAGTTGCTCTCTTCTCTCTTTGCACGTTTATCTGACAAATCTTAGAGTTTCTGGCGAATGTGTGACGTCTCTAAACAGGGTAGGCCAATAGTAGATGACTCTCAATATTTTATGAGCGGTGGTGTTTCCTGCAAAATGTCCACCGGAAGGACCATCATGGATTTATTTCATAACTTTGTCTGCAGCTTCTCGTTCGAGACATCTTAAAAGTACCCCATCATAATTAACACGGAAGAGTACCGAATTTACGAGACGATATTGTGTGAATTTTAATCTAAGAGCTCTCCTTTCCCCAGGGTTTAGGATTTTTGGGCAAGTCCCATGATGCAAGAGATAAGTTAGTTTCTCGTACCAAGAATCTCCCCCTGGGGAGACATATGAAGCTTTGCCACACCATAATGCCAATTCATTCTCCCATCCGAGGTTGTCATTCACTTGGTCCTGGGCTTTGGCTGTCAATTTGCATAACCCTTGTCCCTTAACTAGTTTAGCAGGTTTTATATCTAGATCAAATTCTTGGACTATTGCCATCCAGTTTCCTCTTCTTTCCCCCATCTCTTGTTGAGTGAATAGAGATCGGACTGTAGGGTGAGACTCTATGATTTTGGTATAATTCTTAAGGATGTAAGATCTGAAGTGTTTCACTGCCTTGTATACTGCATAAGCCTTCTTGTCTATAGCGGGGTAATTTAGTTTGACCCCTTGGATATTAGTGCTCATGAATGATACCGGGGCCTCGTTGCTATGATCATCCTTCTGAGTCAACAGTACGACTAGTGATTGGTCAGAGGCAAAAGTGTAGAGAAAGAAATATTTGTTGAAATCAGGACTTCGTAGAACTGGAGCATAAGATATTGTAGTCTTAATATTGTTGAAATCAGGACTTCGTAGAACTGGAGCATAAGATATTGTAGTCTTAATATTGTTGAAATCCCTCTTTTGTTCATTGTCCCATTTAAATTCAACATCTTTACGAATCAGTTTTTGTAAGGGTTTAATAGTTTCAGCGAAATCAAGGGTGAATTTCCTCACAAAATTGATTTTCTCAAAGAATGATTGCATTGCCCTTTTGTTGTGAGGTAATGGAAGTTGAGTTATAGCCTTAATCATTTCTGGGTCTCTGTGAATTCCTTCTTGAGATATAATGTGGCCTAACATATTACCTTCCTCGACACCAAAAATAGTTTCCTTAGGGTTTAAGGATATACTGTATTTCCTACACCTTTCGAAAATCTAGGTTAAGTGTTGGATGTGATCTTCTATGTTCTTTGAATACATAGTTATGTCATCCAAGTAGACTACCACACATTTGTTGATTAGTCCCTGAAATTCCACATCCATGGCCCTCTGGAAGGTTTCCCTTGCATTGATTAACCCAAAGGGAATACGTTTATAAGTGAAGGTTCCCCACTTGGTTCGGAAGGTAGTTTTCAAGCGGTCTTCTTCTTAAACTAGAACCTGGTTGTAACCTAAGAAACTGTCCAGCAGGGAGAAATTATCAGGGCCATACACGGTCTGCAAGAGTTGCTCCATTTGTGGGGCTGGATAGTTGTCCTTCTCTGAAGCTCTGTTGAGATTTCTGAAATCTACGCATACGCGGATCTCCCCAGACTTTATCCTTATAGGAACCAAATTTGATACCCATGCAGAGTGTCTGACCTGGAAGATAATTTTGGCATCTAATAGTTTCTTTAACTCTTGACACATGAGAGGTTCCAAGGATGGGTCGTACTTCCAAATATTTTATTGCAAGGGTTTCACTTCAGGTTTTAATGGGATAGTGTGTTGAATGATACGAGTATCATAAGTTTTCATATCTCGGTAGGACCATACAAAGACATCTTGATATTGTCTGAAAATTTTGAGATAGGCTTTCCTTTCCTCTTTAGATATTGTCTTGCTGAGATTTATATTCTTGGGGTTTTTCGGGGTTCCGAAATTTATAGTTTCATGCATGTGGCAGGAACTACCGGTATTCGCGTTCTTTGAACCTTTAAATCGTTCCCTTAGGTCAAAAAGGTTTTCTAGATTGGCTATTCCTTTTAGTATCATGTGAGACCTTGGTTTATCACTTAGTTGATCTGTATGAGGATCCATTTCTTCTTATTGTTCCTGGAATATTTCATCGTCAATATCCAGGTCTTTAAAATTATCCTGATTGGTCAAAAAATTTATAATATATTCATCTCCTTCAAATACCTTCCAATTTGAAATATTGTTAGACACCGACAGTTTATAGAGTAGCTCCACAGTGAACTAGGAGGCTTCATAATCTTCTAGAGGTGATAGCCTTGAGGCAGCGGTGGCTAGAGAATCAACAAGAATGTTCTTTGTTCTAGGCATCGTTGTAATGTTGAAGGCTTCAAAATGTTATATTAGCCTATGCACTTCCTATTGGTAATTCTTCAGGTGTGGAGAGTTGCAATGTATAGTATTCCTTACTTGTCTAACGATAATTTCATAATCTCTAAAAACCTTCAATTCTTTGATGTTTAAATCTAGGGATTTCTTTAGCCCCTATACTAGAGCTTCATACTCGACGGTGTTGTTAGTGGATTTGAACTCTAGTCTACATGACATGAAATGTTGTTTACCTTTTGGATCAATGAGGATGTACCCTGCCCCTAACCCTTCTTGCAATTTAGAGCCATCAAAGTATAAGGTCCAAAATTTTGGGAAAAACCTATCAACTTCCTCTTTCTTGTCACTTTCCTCTTCCCTTCATGTTTGTTCCATGATTTCTAACGTAGGTACTTGACAAAAGAGGGTTTCCTCTACCGTAGTTGGAAATTTCTCTTGAAAAAACATTTCAGAGTTTTGGGTAAGGGGGACATCAGACGAGAGGGGTGAGAAATTCCCGAAATCAGAGTCACGGGAATAATTACCTAGCACGGGGAAATCTATCGATGAGGGTTCATTGAGGGTTTCTAAGTCAGTGACCGTGTGTTTTAGATATCTTTCCTTATCGATCTTGATCATATTTGCATGCCCCTTTAATGGAAGCCAAAGGTGAGGCCAGACTGTACTAAAGTATTTGTTTAAATTCTCATACCAATCCCAACTTAACAAAAAATCATAAGCTTATGGGATATCTACTACAATGATGTCAATTACTTGCACAAATTTAGGGTGTGTCGTTATTTTGATCATTACATCTTTGAGCTCTCCCATAACTTTCACCTGGGTTCTGTCTAGTTGTATAACATGCTTATCACTTTTGAGATGGATCACATTTAATTTTTTGCAGATAGATAATGGCATGACATTAGAGGATGTTCCTGAGTCAATTAAACAATTATGGAGATTATTGTTGAAGACTTCAAACATCAACAGCAATGGTGGGACAAAAGGTTTTCCCTTCTTATCTTCGAAGCAAGCGTTCACAGTTGGTTTATTCCTTAGATCTATGGGAGTTGTATTTCCTCCTTAGTCAGTGCTTGTCATAGGGTTTTCTACTGACCTTAATGCTTGTAACAGAAAGTCCTTTTTCCAAGGGATTCTACACATGTCCATGACTGATATGTTTGGCTTCAACTTTTTCAAGTCTTCTACTATGTTGTAGTCTAGCTTGGGCGATTCTCGTGTATGGATGTTTATAGGATTTCTTCGGGGAGCAAAAGGTGCTTTCAGGTGATCGGGAGCTGGTCTTCCTCCCGAATTTTGGTTCGTAGTGAGGTCGGTTGAGACAAGTTGACCCCTACTTTGTGTTTGTACAGCCAAGACTTATGTAGGTGGTTCTTGGACTTCAAATAGGTCATCAGAAGGCATAGGTAAATTAGGGTCCCATATCAACATGGTTTTTTCTTCCAGTGGATCAACCTCTTCTTGATCGAAAATGTTTATAGTTGAGCCGCTTGATTGTTCGGTTAGGGAAAATTCATATAGAAATCGATTAACCATCACATTCATGGCATGCACCCATTGAGGGCAGTCTCTTTCAGAGTGATTCTCTTGATGATAGGTACAGAAAGATTCGGATGCTACATTTCCCAAATCGATGTTTAAGTTGGTTGTGGGAGGTTCAATTTCTTTGAAAGGCGGATTCCTTTTAAAGAAAGGCTTATAGGGCCTCTGGCCTTGGTTTCCCTCCCTTACGCTTCTCTTCATTTATATGATTTCGTTTGAAAACTTCTTGACAATGCATTGTAGGTCCCCTATGTCCCCACTTCCCTTTTCGGGACCTTGTTCTGCTTATTTCCCTGGAGTTCTAGTGAATAGTAATCCTCTCCTGGGACGAGGTTTAACTTTTATGGATGTCAGGGCAAGTTGTATCCTCGTCCAGGGATGGCCAAGGAATCTTGGGCCAACCAAGGTTGATTATTCTGAGGTGGGTTCCCCCTTTCCTCATCATGGTCATTATTATGTTCCATGTCTTTAGATCGTTCTGAGTCAAACCCTTCTTCTTCAGAAAAATCATTGTGCTTGCAGTAGTTGTCGGCCGGTGTTTCGGGGATTAGATTAAGAGGATGCTCGATTTCGGTGAGGGAAAAATCCATCAGGTCTTCTACTGTGTGCACAAAAACCAGTTTGGGAGACTCGACCACTAGTCTACCTATTTTTTTTCTTTGAGGAAGTAATGGAGCTAAGGGCAGCGCACCGATCTGTCTGGCGTAAGCTCTTGTGATTCTTTTGAATTGATTCAATTCCTCATGAGGAAGAGCATAGGGTATATCAGGGAACAGATTTTCTTCCTCATGTTGGGGTGATTTACTCGTTTCAGGAGTACTCAGTGTGTGCGGGTTGTCTTGGGAATGACTAGCCATGCATGTGGTCTATTTTGAATCTACAGGTTGTGAAAAAGATTTTGTAAATAATATTGTCATCCATTCATTATCAGGACCTCTTTCTAGCACCAATTATGTTGAGGGATCCTAAATACCTTTAACTCAATAGCAGGAACCAAACCTGTCATCGAGGCCCAATTAGACTCTGCAGCGTTTAATGGTGGAATGGTTCTCCAAATCTTGCAATCCGGCCAATTAATCGATCGGATTTATGTTTTCTTGTGAAGGCTTCTTCTTCAGTTCGGACGTTCTCTTTTTGTATTTTTTCTCTTATAGGTGGGACCGATACAAGATACAAGTCGGTATAAACCAAATAGGTAATCAAAGTGAGGGAACTTAACTACTGGAGAAGGTTGAGCTTGGGATAACCCTTTTACTGTAGCATGCAGACAATGATTCTCTACCACAGGCCTAGTAATAATGAATTAACCTACTGGTATTCCAAATTGACTGAGATACAATTTATCATTAAGAAAACATGCATGCGACAAATGATGGCCAAAAAAATAATTCTCTTAACTCTAATCATCCAACACATAATAACACAACAATTTACTTTTCATCATTAAATATAAGAACTATAAAGCATTGCATCAGATAGCTTATCAATAGTTTTAGAAGCTCTTACTCAATACAACATCCATTCATGAGATGAAATCATAAATAATTCTTCTCCACATCTAATCATACACACTTTTGATGAAAAAACACAAACTTGTCTCTGGTCCTAAACAAAACTTCTCAATTAAGGCAGCTCTGAAATAGTTCTTTACAAAATCCAAAAATGAGGGTCTTTGCAAAACCCTTTTCTAATAGGTAGATCCTCCTATTTATAACATACTATTAACTAAAAATAGTTATTAAAGTGCAACTAAGTAAAACAAAACTCGCCACATGGCACTTTATTCTCTCAGTATTTCTAAGAGTCATCACATGATATCACTTAAGTGGATGACTCTTCTCGTACTCCGACCACTTTATGAAGAGATCCTTGCATGTGTTAGCATACGAGAATCTATGTTGTTCCATTGGGGCCAAAAGAATCTCTCTTATCTCTACTGCTCATGCACGATACTTGACTATTCTAACACTTAACTATTGCAACTTGGCTCGAGCTTTGATTGTGTGCTCCATGAACTTTCACACCTGTCCTGGCACCATGTCTATCACTTTTGCTATTTCCTCATCCCATGATGAGTCTTGTTCGGCGTGCGATTTTCCTATGTCGCACAAGTCGACAAATTCATTGGGTGTGCCAAATTAGAGGAGGCTTATGTCTCTCATTGCTCAGTTAATATTGGTCTAGCTTTTCTCGCACTTTGCCCGTTTCTCTTGGATTTATCGATGAGTTTCGTGAGCCATTTTAACCCAATATTCAGTCAGTTTCCTTATGCGATCTATGCTACTTTCCCTTAGCACCCGGATGTCGTGCTCTTCGACGTCTCGGCCTTGTTCTACCACGCTAATATAGTCGATCCTTTCCATGGCTTGGTGTGCTTTCTTGTACCACCTCTCCATATCCTTGCACGTCGTCAGTTCCATGAGGATGTCTTCCTAAAGCTCGATTATCCTTGCAGTGAATAGGTGTCATCTGTAAATTTGTTGTAGGCCTCATGGAATTCACTTCTCAGGAACATTGCGGCCTGTGTTATGTCCTGGTAATACTTCGCCAAGTGGCGCAAATGTTCTAATTCCTTCAGAGCAGCAGCCAACTCCTCTTCATCCTTTTTTTCTCTGTCCAGGGTGGCATCTATGATTGCCAGCCCTGCGCCAATAAGTTTAGTTGTCTTAGCATGCTCTATGTTGATAAGGTTTTCCTCTATGGTGATGAGGATAGAGCGATATAGAGTGATACTCCTCTTCTTGGTGGTTCTCTACACGATATCTTTCCTTTTATGGTCTGTTGACGGGCGAAAATGACCGTCCATCAACTAGAAGAGTGGAACCAGTCCGGGGTTGTCTAATAACCCAAGTCGTTTGGGATGAACCACCCTGACGGGTTTAGCAGCTCCATTAGCCGATCTAAGGTCCTAAGAAACAAAAAGAAAAACTACTCTAAACTAACTAATCTAACTAAAACTAACTATTAAACAAACTAAACTAATCTAACTAAAAAGAAATAAAACAAACTAATAAACTAAACTAACTATTCTAATCTATATACAATCTATTATCCAATACTATACTAACTCTAACTAATTAACTATCTAACTACTAACATAAATAAATCTTATTCACAAAATGTACAATATCTACAATTTACAAATTTAAATAAAACCTGAAAAACTCATTTGTATTCTGCCCTAAGACAGAGAAAGATATTTTTTGTTGATTTTATAATTTTATGAACATAAATAAAACAAAAACTAACTAAACTAAACAACTAATATACTAATTCTAACTACACATCTAACTAAACATATATCTAACTAAACTACTTAAATTATAATAAACAAATTAACGAAAATAAATCACAAACTGACCTGGAGAAACGCTCCAGGTTTGTCCTGTGTATGATGATTGTCTTAGCTGATCGAAGGGAGGAAACCCACACCGAATTATCCAGACGCTCCTTGTAAACATAAAGTTGCAGTACTCTTCCAATATAATTACAGGACAAACGAGACATAAAAATTACAACAATTTTATGATTTATAAATCTTCACAGTTAGATAAACCCGTATGCAAAGATCTATACGAAATGCTTCAATTAACGAAGAAGAGAAATCTGTGATTCATTAACTGAAACAAAGTAATTGCTGTATT
>SNQJ01S0007410.1:37277-66558 GCA_010110895.2 Picea sitchensis | reverse complement strand
ATTTGCATGAAACTATCCATCATCTCATTCCTCTATTGCATGAGGGCTTCCTCAATCAACAGTTTGAAAGGATCTCCTTTCCCATCATATTTTTTTTCTCCTGCCATGGGAGGTCGCTTGGGCGTGCGAGAGCTTCTGTCCTCAAGAGAAACAAGCTCGAGACCTAACTCTTTGTACTCCGACCTCGTTAGGGACATGCATTAAGACGAAAAAGAGCAGACCCCTATGATACCACTGATCCATATTTTATGAGCAGAATGAAATGAATACAGATTATTAAAAGGTGCTTAACACAAAATAACAGAGATACAGTAAAACTGGTTTTCTATTCAATAACAAAATAAGCTAAAACTGTAAAATGCAGTGGAAACAAGCTTGTTGGAATGGTGGCAGCTTATCTCTGAGAAGAGATGTGATGGAAGCACGCCTTTGCAAGAAGAAGATTACCATGAGACTTTGAAGGCCTTTTTAAAATAAGCAAGAATTCCAAAAACCTAACCCTGGGAGATGAAATGCCAAAAGTCATGTGGGCCCCGTTTGGGTAAGCTAGTACATCAACTTCTCGGGGTCGTAACTTTTGCATACGATCTCCGTTTTAGGCGTGCGATAGCCCGTTGGAAACGTATCACCGAGGAGATTAATTTTGGGGGCTCAATCATTCCTTCAACTATCATTGAGGATCTTGATACCAAAAAACCTTCATTTAGGCCATCAAAATGGCCCCAAATGTAAAAACTGCTAAAAATAGTAAATTGCCAAAAATGTCAGAAAACTATTTTGAGCTAGTTGGAAAAGGTGGGTGGCCACCAATATCCATCTGGATCAGACTGTATGAATGGCTTGTCATTCCATTTTTGTTAAGGAATGCACCCAATACTTTCATGAGGTTGATGAATGAAGTCTTGAAGGATTTCATTGGGAAATTCGTCATCGTATATCTTGATGATATATTAATCTTCAGCAAAATAGGAGAAGAACACTTGAATCATTTAGCTGTAGTAATGAGCAGATTACAACAAGAGAAATTGTTGATAAATATGAAGAAATCGTCATTTATGAGGACAGAACTCATTTATTTGGGTTTTGTTATCTCTACAAATGAGTTGAAGATGGATCCGGAAAAGATAAAGGCGATTAAGAATTGGCCATCATTGAAGAGTGTGTTTGAAGTTCGAAGCTTCCATGGTTTGGCTAGCTTCTTCAGGAAATTCATCTGAAACTTTAGTGGAATCAGCGCACCAATGATGGATACGGTGAAGAAAAGACATAAATATTTTCACTGGACAGAAGAAGCAGAGAAGAACTTCAACCTGCTGAAGAAGAAGATCACTAAGAAACCAATTATGGTTTTCTCGGATCTTAGCAAGACATTCCAGGTTAGGTGTGACACGAGTGGATTTGCAATTGGAGCAGTCTTGAGCCAAGACGACAGGTCGATCGCATACTTCAATGAAAAACTTAATGAAGTGAAGATCAAGTACTCAACATATGACAAAATTCTATGCAGTCATACAAGCACTGAAGAAATGGAGACATTATTTGGTTCCTAAAGGGTTTGTTTTGTACAGTGATAATCATGCTTTACAATCCGTGACTCGACAGGAGAAGTTGAACCAAAAGAATGCTAAATGGGTTGAATTCATGCAGAATTTTACTTTTGTAACTAAGCATATTTCTGGAACTGCTAACAAATTTGTTGATGCTTTGAGCAGGAAATGTTTGCTTATGCAGGAATTCAGAGTCAAGACTTTGGGTTTTGATAACCTCAAAGAAATGTATAGGGATGAACCAGATTTTAACGAAGCATATGAGGCATCTGAGAATCCAGTTCTCAGGGACAAAATCCAATGGACCGAGTATATGATCCAAGATGGGTTATTATTCCAAGGCAATCAGCTATGTATTCCAAAATGCTCCATGAGGGAGAACCTGCTAAAGGAAAAACACAGTGGAGGATTAATCGGACACTTCGGTCATGATAAGAAGTTCTCAAAGTTGAATGGCTCATATTTTTTGCCATGGATGAGGGCAAATGTTAAGAAATTTGTGGACAGATGCAGGATTTGTTAGCACACAAAAGGGAAAAGGAAGAACACAGGTTTATATCAACCATTACCCATACCAGAAAGTTCGTGTGATGTAGTGAGCATGGATTTTATATTGGGACTGCCAAGAACACAGAGAGGCTATGATTCAATCTTTGTGGTAGTCGACAGATTTTCAAAAATGGAACATTTCATACCATGCCAGAAAACCAGTGACACAACTCATATTGCGAACTTTTTTTTCAAGGAAGTCGTCAGACTTCATGGCTTGCCAAGGAGTATCATGTCTGATCGAGATACCAAGTTCGTAGGACTTTTTTGGAGGACCTTATGGAAGAAGTTGGGGACAAGTTTGTCTTTTAGCTCAGAAAATCATCCTCATACGGATGGGCAGACAGAAGTCGTGAACAAAATCTTGGGAGATTTGTTGAGGAGCTTAGTGACTGAACACCACAGTCAATGGGATCACATTCTGCCATTGGCAGAATTCACTTATAATGATTCACTTAATAGAAGCATAAGGAAGAGTCCATTCGAGATTGTATATGGAATGCAGCCAAGAGGATTTTCTGAATTGAATGATTCAGAACAAAATGAATTCATGAGTGCTAGTGCAGAGGACTTTGTAGAAGGAATGAAGGAGCTTCACAATCGAGTGAAGGAGCGATTGCAGAGTTCAAGTCAAGAATACAAGCGAAGAGAAGATCAACACAAGCGAGAACTTCAATTTGAAGTTGGTGATCTGATTCTTGCACATCTAAGGAAGGAAAGGTTCCCAAGGGGAACATATAACAAACTGAAGATGAAAAAGATTGGACCATGCAAGGGCATAAGGAAATTTGGGGCAAACACATATGAGATTGAATTACTCGATGGGATCAGAATCTCACTAATATTCAATGTTGTGGATTTGTACCCTTACAAAGCTGAAGAAACAGGAGCAGAGGAGGAATAGAAAGAGATTCAATGGACAAAACAAATGTCTGTAGCTGAAAAGCCACAGATGGAAAGCATAATTGACAAAAGGATTAGCAAAAAGACCAGGATAAAAGAGTATTTTGAATACTTGGTCAAATGGAGGGGACATCCAGTTGAAGATGCTAGTTTGGAAGATGAAGAAGAAATTCATAAGCATGGACAGACTGTGCAAAAGCTCATGAACAGGAGTTCATGAAAATTTCCAAGCGAGGAAGTATGATGCAGGAGCATCGTAAGTAGCCATCCAAGAAACCATAAAGGTGGAAGACAGTTGGAAAAGCGCAGCACACATTTTGCACATTTTGAAATGTTTTTGAAAAATTAATGAGCAGATATTAATGTAGTAGTTAAAGGAAGCATACTTGCATGTTGTAAATAGATCTTGAGTGATTTTCTCTCATCTGTCGGAGGTAAGAGACATTAAGCCTGTTTAATGAAAGTAGGTAGATTTGAATTAAGAGATTAGATATTTTTAGAAGCGTTGGAGGGAAAATGGATATAGACACCCTCACCCTTGTATTATGGTATCATTAGAGGAAAAACATTGTGAAGAGCATTCAGATTTTCATAAGTTGTTGAGCTGTAGCAGAGAGCTATAGAGAATAATCCATGTACAAGAGCACTTGACTTAATATATAAAGCCTTGACTCAATTTTCATGGTGTTGTGATGCTTACTGTTTACATCTGTTGAATGGTATGTTTACAGCTATTTGTTTTCTCTGTTATGCATTTGTTTCAATGCTATGTAGTGTGTATGATTTCATGGTGAATGTATGAATTCTAAGAGGGGAAAATAATGAGTTTCAATTGTTTCTCTTCCTAAGAATTCCTGCAAGGAGTGAAGTGAAACATCTGCAAGGTGTGCGTTGACAAGAATCTGAGTTTTATCTCAGAAAATTCAGGAGAGATACTGTTGTTCTCATTTCCCGCAGAAGTGCAGGTGAAGTACAGAGCCATGCAAGGTGTGCACGGGCTAGTTTAAACCTTAAAAGTTATCAACTAAGGTGAAAGTTGAAGGACTGATGTTGCAAAGAGTGCACAGAGTCGAGGACTCAAATAACCAGAGGTTATTTGGAAGATTGCCGCAAGGAGTGCGAGCAGAATTCCAATTGGGGACTTGAGTTTGCAAGTGAAATATTAGGAGGGATAGTACCTCTGAAGTGTTCAAAGGGAGATGAAAGTCGAAAGCATGTCATAAAAGACAAGTTCAGGAGGGAGAACCTTGATTCATCTCACAGAAGTCATTGAGGGGTGAATCGGGCAGTCAGAATTTTTCGAGGAGAACTCGCGAAATCGTGGGGACCGTAGGATCTAGAGAAGCTGCAAGGTGGTTAGGAGTTGGACGAATCCACCACCTGGACATCAAGAATCAACGTGGGTCATTGATTGCGGTATTTCTGAGCCATCAAATCATTTCGAGAATTCGAGACCCGTAAGTTGGGAGTGCAGGTCAAAACCCTTGGTCACTCAAACTCCCAGTTCATGAAAAGGATAGTCAAGTGTGAAATTTTGGCATATCGAGGTTTGGCATACCATGAATCTTGATGAGAAAGAGCCGGGGCACTTAGCATTGAAAATCCCAAAGTCGCGAAACGCGACGTGTCTTGAGGTGAATTTCGGGATTTCGGCATTTCGGCACTTCGGGTGTCGGGAAGTAGAGGAGGTAGCAATCTTTGGAATTGAGAGTTTCAAACTCCCGGTTCATGAAAATCCGAAAGATCCAGAGTCGTTAGATCATGGAGGATCTCAACCATAGATCACATTGGAGGCGAGGTTTTGGGAATTCGGAGATTGGATTTTCGGGAGGTGAGGAACCTTTCTGTTGTGGATCTCGCAAGTCGCGAAATCTCAAAGAGTGAAAGGAAAAATTCCAGAAAACATTGAAGGACAATAGCCATGGGCCCAATTGGGTTTCGGGGTTTCGGGAGTCAAGAGACAGATTTGCATGTCAACGCAACTCCCAAAATCGCAAAAAGGAAAAATCCAAAAGGTGGGTCCTAAGCATTAATCGGAGGATACGTGCGATGAAAGTCAAGGGACTGGTCAAGCTTCGAGGAAAATCTTGGAAGACCATCAATCTCGCCAAAAAGGAGAAATTTCAGAAACCAGAAAATCATAAGGGAGGAGGAACAAGTGTTGGTCGATCACTCAAGTTCTGAAAAGCTGAAATAAGTGGCAACAAGAGGCGTGTGTTCAGCGCATTGAAGGAGTCAACCCTCGTTGACGTTTCGGGTTTCGGAGGTTGAAGAGACAAGGGGCTCGACAATAGGATTTGTGAAATCGCGAAATCCAAAATCCCGAAAGGGAAAAAGCCTTGATCACATTTGTTGGTCGATTTTGGAGTTACCACCATTGTTTGATCACGTAGGTATAACTCAAAAGGACCTGTGGAATACACCTTGTGTGTGTGGTATTCCTTGTGGGGAAACCAAAGAGTCAATATGACTTAGGGGAAGACTTGGAACGATCCTAAGACTGGGAGGTCGCGCAAAACCTGCTGAGGTAGGGAGTGCTTCATTAGTATGGATATTTCTTGGCTGATGAGTATTCCTAATTGCATTTTCCTATCTGGTTGAGTTCTTAATCCTTTCAATGAAATTTTGGGATTTATTGGAATTCACCTCAGTCCCCCTCAAATAGTTTATCTTTGATGATCCCCAACACATTTTTATCTCGCACCTTAAGAAGTATATTTTCCTTTAGGTTAATCTATGCTAAGCATTAAAATAACAAGTCAGTATCAAATTTAGAAATATAGTCATTAGGAAATATGTTAGGTACATTAACCTCCCAATCAACATCTAATTCTAAATACCTAACCATATGATTAGAGATTGCCTACTTATCCCCAAATATGATTCCTCAGATACCCCCTCAATGGCATACTTAGCTTCACAAACCTAAAAAACATCATCTTTTGTTGATTTTGATGAATGGATTAAAGTGATGAACAATAAAAACAAATATTGATTAGGTCGTGCCTATGTATTTTCATTGAATATTGTTGATGCTAGATCTAAGATATGGGGTTGGTTCACGGAATACCTTCCCATCATAGATTATCTCTTATGTGTACATTTCGATAATGTAAAGTCTAAGGATGACAAATGGGGCACAAAACATGTGTGTATGCCATAGAGAATGTGTATGTCCTTGAATGACCTCAATGCTAGACTTAGCTTGTACAACCCTAACAAGTATCAAAGAGTTTAATCCCCTAAGCTATGGATGACTTGGTCGAATTTTAAGGTTTCCTATGATTGAGTCTTGGAACATTTAAACAAATCCATGCTTTCTCAACAAAACAATTTCTATTTTGACTATGAGGGTGGGAAGCTAATGAAAGTGTTGGGGGAGAACACTTTATATTGTTACTGAACCAACACCCTTTTTCTCCCATGGGTAGCATTTAAATACAAGTTTCCTTAGACTCGATACATATTCAACGTTTTTCATTTTCAATGCCTAACTTGTGTTCAATCCATTCTCTAGATCTTGAAACTAGTTCCTTGATTGCAGGGAGAATATGGGTGGATTAACTGGTGGAATGATTAAATAGGCCAAATCATGACTTTTCTACCAATAATTGGAAATTGTCAAACACTTTTGTAACAAAGAGGCCAAGGAGGAGTTTTAGGAGGCTTGTTGTCATCTTTAGGTAACACCATTTACTCATGTTCAAGTTCAAGTGATCAAACTTTGGGACTTTTGAAGGTGGATGAAGTTTGGAGAATCTCTAGGGAACCCAAATTTGATATAGGTTACACTAGTTCAAGACTAGATAATGACCCACAAAATATATTTTCAAAACTATAGCCATTAAGGAAGCCTCTAAGAATATCTATGCACTCAAAATTGATTCTCAAAGGATTACCAATATTGAGGACATGAAGCAAGAATTTGTGGTGCACTATCGTACTATTTTCCAGTCCCATTGTATGACTAATGCATAGAAGATGGTCATTAAAATGTGTATTGACCTTGTCCCTACAAAGGTATCTCCTAAACATAAAAACCAAATATGTGACTAGGAGGTGACCCTACGTGAGTTGAAGAAATCCCTAATAGTGATGGTTAATGATAATATCCCATAACTTGATGGCTTTTTGTGTGAATTATTCAAAGCTAGCTAGATTGTGTTGGCCTTCATATTCATCGTGTCTTAAAGGAATTTTTACCAAAGAATCTCTTGGGGCCACCACTAATCAAGTATTTATGTGTTTATCTCTAAAGCTAAAAACCCTAAACTCAATACTAGTTGATAGCCAATTACCCTTCTCAATGTATCTTATAAGACCCTAGCTAACACAATCGAGTACATTCTCCCCCAAACAATCACACCATAACATACAACATTTATCTAGGGTTAGTTCATCCTCAAATATGTCATTGTAGTTTCAGATGGGATGGAGTGGGATCATTATCTTGGGATTAAATAAATCTTCATAAAGTTGGACTTTGATAAGGCTTATGATCTAGTGGAATGTCGCTTCATTCTAGTTATGCTTCAATCCCTAGGTTTCAGACTAGGGTATGTGCAAACCATTAAGACCATTTTTTATGATGCCTCAACCAGACTCTTTATCACTTGCACTAGGTCTCAAGATGTTTATCTCTTCTACCCAATCACATAACACTGTCCTTTGGCCCCTACTCTCAATGATATGGTTATTGAATCTCTAGGTTAATTTCTCCACCATAGGACTACTAAGACATTGGTTCGGGGCATGACCCTTCCTAGTCCAAATGTTGGCCAAATGGTCAATGGATACTTCATGGATGACTCATTTCTCACCATATTCGAGGATAAATACTTTACGAACAACACACTAGGATGCATTTGTACTTTCAATAAAGCCTTGAACTCAATCTTTAGAGAGACAAAACCCAATTTTGTCTTTCCCATTAGGATGTTACTCAGTGGCTTACAAGCCAAGGTTGGTCATGGCTTTAGATGAGTCAAGTATTTAAATTTCCAAGAATCTATTTTTCCTTTTAATATTCATCAAAAGTCTTGTGAGATGTAATTTCTCAAAGAATTTTTAAGAAGGTGGACAAATGTGTTTCTTGCTCTTTATCCTTAGTAATAAGATTACAAATCTGCTCCAAATTCATTATTGCAACTCATGCTTATTATTCATCATGTTAGGTCACTTCTAAAACAACTTATTAATGGTTAGAGAATCTCTTAGAAAATTGTCTCTATACCATCCTATTGGTACAGAGGGATTTCAACCAAGTAAAATTGGCGTTGTATTACAACCCAAAGGACTAGGGATGATCAACTCTATGAGCGAACCCAAGCTCTATGTGGAAAGTGAATTACCATAGTAGTGGATGGTCATGAAAACTTGGGCCATGAGTTTTAATTCGTAGATATCAAACCCACGATCCATAATTAGTACTAAGGTTTGACTCTCACGAGCTACATAATATTTGTAGGTTAGGGTAAACACTTGTTTTGAATATTGGGAAGTTATGAACAATATCTTCCTACCATTTCTACATGGGCATGAAATACCACATGTCACATGCTATATCAGTAATCACATTTATTACAATAACATATGTTTGGCTTCAAACTCCAACAATATTTATATTTCTAAAGTTAATGTTTGCACATTGTTATTTATATATATAATATTAAAATACAAACATGATCACAAAGGGAGATATCATATATGGGAACATTAGATAAAGCAATTTTTTTGTCGTTTAACATTTTCTAACATTTTGTAAACCATGGAGAAAAAACAAAAGATCGTAGATACTTTTGTTTTACCTTGTTTTAGTAAATACTATAGCCCTACGTTTCATTATTATAATGAAATTTTTTATATAAAATGATTTTTAATGGATAAAATATTAATCATCAGATTCGAGTAGTGATTCCGTATTTGTGTGATTATATGTTTGTGATTTTGTGTATGAGAGGGGTAACTACATGTGAGTAGCGAGTTAGAGTTTAGATGCATGTTGCTCTCACCTAATGTGTGGGATGAGAGCATATCTTCGGGCTTAGAGAAGAGTATTACTTTTACCATGGTGTGGGTTTGAGATCATGTACACTTAGTACTCTTTGTTTTTCTTTAATAGGGTTTGCAAATAGAAACTCGAAAAATTATGGTAAAGCACGGGGTTGCAATAATGGTACTATTTATAAAGGAAAGCTCATAGGGTTAATATGAAATGTACCTTCTAAAGATACTTAAGAAATCTTCACTCCTAGTGGTTAAACATATGGGGTTGCAAACAAAAGGTTATGGAGATTTAATAATTGGTTATTAGAGCATCATGATATTGCATAAATTTTCCAACACTCTTGAAAGAAAAACCATATATTGTTTGTTAGGATAAAGGCTATGAAGATGCTACATTTAGATACCACAACTTCATGGGAATCTAAAGAAACTCTACTAATATTACCTTTGAATCGAACCCCTTTCCTCTTTCTCTCCACAAACCAAAAACTCTAGTGTTAAATAAATAAATAAAAAGCATATCTACAAAAATTCCTAGTATATAGATTATATAACATTTTCCTTGCACCCTAATTCATTTGCAATAGTTTGGCCTGATTTTTGGTTGAGTCTCCACATGAATAACATGGTGCTATGTAGACTTCTAGGATAAGGGGTATATATAGAATTTGATGTATTTTATTTTCCTAGTATGTGTAATGTACTTAACCACCAGTAATAGTGATTATTGAATAATTATTCAAACCTAAATATAAACTATAGAAAAGCAAATAAGGGAGACAATGATACAAAGCCTGTAAAATATAACCCATGTATTGATAATCTAGAAAAGAGAGAACAATGTTCATGGGCCTCTTCAAGGGGGAAACCTCATTTGAGTATAGCTCCAGGTCAACGACAACACTTGAAAAACATCACATAGCCTACTAGCTCTATAAATAGTTTCTCTCTGACATAAACCTAATTACTTGTGGTCCTATCACTAATGAGTACCAACCACCTAGTGGGCCTTATTTAACAAACATGGCCCTTTTACATTAATTTACTACCAACTAGCTACTTAAATGGCCTTATTAAAAGAAGATAGACTTGTACATTAATTACTAATTCCTAAGCAACCCAAAGAGGGAAGGTTAGGTTAGGGCCTTAACATGCCCCTCGCCTTTCAAGAGTGACATTATCCTCACGGTGGGAGGTGTGGAAATTACTATAAAATCATTACTAGTTCCCAAGAAAGGGTGTGTGGTTGTTTCTCCTTCCATTTGATAAGGACCTATTTAATTCTGTGATGTCACAGTTAGTGTTCTCTTATGGATAGTATTGTCTATGATTGTAACAAAATAGTACCCTCTTCATCAAGTTCTATAAGGTTGGTTTGAACCCAATGATTTGGCCATGCCACCTTCTTCAAGCAATACACATGAAAGATTAGGTGAATATTGGAGAATGTTCGAAGAGCCAGTCACTAGGAAACTAGTCCAATGCACTAAAGTATTTGATAGGGTCTTGTTGAGCATTCAACACACCCTAAAAATCCTATGTCAATTTTTTACTTTTTGGGTACCACATGATCTTTGCACTGTCTGATTCGACTTCATTGTGAGAATTTTTTTTGTCTTTGCTTATTATCATGACTCCCATCAGCTATTCAGGATTGTTTCATTTTATGAAACCCCATGACTTTAAAAAATCCTTAACGCCTGAATAAAGAATCAAAATTCAAAACACTTCACCCGACACACTCAGATTCGACATCGGAAGGTATTCAAAGAAGGAAAAGAGCCACTCGGGAAACCTTAGTCACCGAGCATCAATCTCCATCAGCATCACCAAAAGGAAGTTTTGTTTGCGCCAAAGTTTTGCATAAGGATATCATCGATAGTCAATTCCTCTTCGGGATCGGTAAAAGATGAGGGGAATAGACATTAATAAAGAAAGAAATGATATCACCGATAGCCGATACCCTACGCGCTTGTCAGAATCAACCGAAAAGGATCAAAACGAACATTCTAACCACGCTAAAGCATTTTCCCGATCATTGATCCCCGAAGCGTTTCAACATCGAAACTTTTTCAAGGAAACTAATCTGAAGAAAAACACATGATAGGTTTATCGTTGATCACCGACCCCCGATACCCTTTCAGCATCGACGAGCCCAGCTTTTTTTTATAGCGAAAAACTTGAAGAAAGTCATGACTCCGATTAATACACGCAAATTAGGTCACCATTGTTCAATGCCACGTGTCTTTTCCAGATTGGAGAACCGTACGGTCTATTTTAACCCTAAGTCATTCTTGGTTCCCTAGGTCCCAGTCACACCTCCGAGTCAGATTTTCCATGAGAGCATTGTACGATGAGATTGATCCATGTTAGAGATTTTGTGAGGGACATCGACAACAAAGTTCATAGCACATCCCTGATCCGCCCACTGATAAAGCAACACGATGGGAAGTTTTAGCGTCAGATATGATTAGATTTGGAGCATTTAAGGGGATAATTAATACCAAATCCTGCATTAATCAAAATGATCGTTTGAAATCACCAATAGACCACATCACCCCTGTGCCTTTGTCGCCAACCCATGATGAATTTAAGTTGCAAAGATTTGGTGGCAGATTGTTTAAATTTCACTCATCACCCAAATTGAATGCCTGGTCTGACATGGTAAGTTCTTCACTGGTTTAAATTCTCTTGAGCCATTATAAGCAGAATCATTCTACATGCAAGAAAATTCAAAGCATCTAGAGAAGCGAGACGAGCAATTTGAAAGCTGCAGAGATCCCGTGAGTATCAAATAACCAGGTTTAGCAAGATTTATAGGTATGTATCCAAGTCTGTGGATTTTTCATGTTTACACTTCATATATATTTTATCTGATTTTTTTCTTCACACAGTCTCTAAAGGTTTATTTCAATTGCAGGAACAATGTCGTCAAGAAAGCCAACCACTAGACAATTGTCGAGGGTGCCAAAGCTAAAAGAACCAGAGTTAGGTGAAGGCTCCTCTCCATGGGTCGCAAAACAATTGGAATACATGCTGAGACCGAATCCTGTCATCAAAACATCAACGAAAAAGGATTTCATCCAGCCTCCGGCCTTTGGAGATAAAGAGGCAAGCACATGATCCAATATGGAACTCCCACATTGGGGATAACTCTTTAAAAAGATCAGCCAGGAGGAATACCTAGAATATATCCCTCACAGTGATCCAAAAGTGAGAGCGCTCGATGACGAAGTGTTACCGGACATCCAACGGTCATAACTACATATGGTGGAGAGTAGAACCCTTGTCTTTCCCTATATCGAACTCATGAAGTGGCTCATTGACCACACAGACACACAAAAATGTCTGATCAATGCTGACAATGGTGCATGTGTCGAAGTGATCCTTTCGGTACAGGTCCATAAATACTACAAAATTTGAGACCTCGAGGAGAGGCTGAATACATATTTCGTCGTTAAGTTCTACAAGCACCATGACACCAGCCAAGTAAAGGCCTCATGGTGGAGGGAAGACAAGAAATACACCAACTAGAGAACTAGCTGGTACTAGACAACTAACTTAAGGGAGCCATACATCTACTTGATGGCTCTCATATGTCGATTATATGGAGAGAAGGACTACTCCAGAATTTCAGAGGTATGGATTCCCTTATCTTACATAGTGGAAATTTCTAGGAGCATCTTCAACTGGGGAGCGATCATTTCTAAGCAATCGATCATTTGCATACAACAGGCTCAGATACCGAAGGAAGGAGAGACACCAGCCTTCTACATGGCATCATATTTACTTGATGTCATGTGTGCCAGAAACATTTTCGTCGGCATGAATTTGAGTTGGCACGTCATAGAGCTCCCGGTCCACGTATATTTTAGCATCCTATGGGAGAATAGGTACAAGAAGTCTTACTCTCTTAACTGCGATGAATTCATCCCATGAATTTATTTCATTATTTTTAAGAAAGAATGCCCGAGACTATCAGTTGCGGCCAAGAAGATGATATCAAAGGTAGGCCATTGGTACTTGGACGAGCACAACACCTACAGCAGGGTGTTCGGGGCCATCAGAGCACCACATATCCTACCAGCGCATGTCCCTGATCGGGTTGTAGTGGGAGAAATATGATACCAAACCATCCTGCAAGTTTATAGTGCCACCCTAGTCAAGAAAAAGAAGCGGGCATTCATACCTTATGGTTTCCATGTAGGTTTCTACATGGTGAAGGACATGGCTCAAGCCAAACAAGAAGGGTTGAGCCAACTAGAGTTCAGATTCCAGACAAGTCGATTCTGCAAGAATGATCCAAAGGATCTGGTCTTGAAGCATGCTTTGTAGGTGTCAACCTACTGGTCATATGCCCATGACAAATTTGAAGATGAAGTCTTCACAAAAAATGCTCAAGACTAGGACGAGGTGGTGGCAAGGATGGTCGAACCCAAAATGACCAGGTTCAGGTCCATGAGCCTGGATGAATAGACGACGACCATAGAACAATCAGCTCAAGAGGCCCTCAGAGTCAGGGAAGAAATGATAACGACAGAAGCAACAAAAGTTCCCCTGGTAGCTCCGGTGAAAGAAAGAGGTTTCCCTATGACACAAGACGCATGGGAAAGGGGGTTTCTCATGATAGAAGAAGTGTAGCGAATAATTTATTAGCTGCAATATGACTCGGACCTCACAGGAATGATAGGATCCACTACCCATAACCCATATGAAATCTAGATATGCCCAAGTGGCCCAAAACTAATAGACATTGATGAAATCGTCAAGTTAGACAACCCTAAAATCACAACGCCGCAGGCTGGATCACTGGCAGGTGTTTCAACTCAGTCTGAGACAGTCAGAATATCAGGGAGAGAAAGTGCACCAAACCCCCTCCGAGAATTAATAAACATCTATGATGATGAAGAGAGCCCGAAGGTATCCCTGGTGACCCATGTATAGATCATAGAGGGAAAGGAGTTAGAGAAGACATCTTCCGCAGCTCCTGCTGCTCAAATTCAGGGCCTTCCACAAAATGAACAAGAGGTCAAGAGTGTCTTAGACACTGAGCTTCCTGATGCACCAAAGACCCAAGCATATATTCCAAAGGATGAACCAAGGATGGACGAAAAAAGGAAGAAGCTCCACGACAAGAAATCGACGTCTCAACGGTCAATTATCAAGTAAGTACCAAGCACACCCCTGGAACCTCAATTTCAATCGGTACTCAACTTCCCAATGAGAGAAAAATAGAAGTCCGGCCTTCATAACACAAGGAGGAAGTTCAAGAACCCAGTCTTGAACAAATATATGCCATCGGGAGCTTGGTAAATATGCTCACTTGGGGAGATCAACAAATTCCTGAGCCCGTGGATAAAGTCACTGACATACATGCCATCTCTTATGATCAAAAAATGAAAGCTATCATGCAGAGAACCACCAAGAAGAGGAGGATAACTCTAGATTTCTCCATCCTCATCACCACAGAGGAAAATTTGATCAACACAGAGCATGTCAAGACATCTGAACTTATCGGCGCAGGGATGGAAATCACAGATACCACCCTGTACAGATAAAAAAGGGATGAAGAGGAGCTGGCTGCTACTTTGAAATAATTGGAACATTTGCGCCACTTGGCGAAATATTACCAAGACACCACACAGGTTGCGGTGTTCCTAAGGAGCGAATTCAAGGAATCCTACAACAAATTTATAGATTAATGAAACCTATTCACTGCAAGGATAGTCGAGCTACAAGAAGACACACTCATGGCGCTCGCCATGTGAAAGGATATGGAGAGGTGGTATGAGAAAGCACAACAAGCTGTGGAAAGGGTCGAGATACAGACTTCTTTCTTTCAACAGGGCCGAGATACAGAAGAACGCAGCATGTGGGTTTTAAAAGAAAGAAGTCTCAATCGCATAAATAAATCGGCCTAATATTGGGCAAAAATGGATCAAGAACCTCATCAGTAAATCCAAGAGAAATGGACCAAGTGTGAGAAAAGATGGATCAATATCAACCAGGTAATGAGAGACATTGGCCTCTTCGAATTTGGCACACCCGATGACTTTGTCAACTTGCGCGACATAGTAAAATCACACATCAAACAAGACTCATCATGGGCCGAGGAAATAGAAAAGTCAACAGACATGGCACCAGCACAGGTGCGACAGTTCATGGCACACCCGATCAAAGCTTGAGCCATGTTGCAACAGTTAAGTGCCAGAATAGTCAAGTATTGGGCACGAGCAATAGAGATAAGAGAGATTCTTTTGGCCCCAATGGAACAACATAGACTCTCGTATGCTAACACATGTGAGGATCTCTTCATCAAGTGGTTGAAGTACAAGAAGACTCATCCACTTAAGTGAGATCATGTGATGACTCTTAGAAAGATTGATAGAAGAAAGTTCCATTTGGTGAGGCTTTTTTTACTTAGTTGTACTTTAATAGTTATTTTTAGTTAATAGTATGTTATAAATAGGAGGTTCGACCTACTAACAAAGGGTCGATGGTTGTTGCAAAGACCCTCATTTTTGGATTTTGTAAAGAACTATTTCGAAGCTGCCTTAATTGAGAAGTCATGTTTAGGACCAGAGACAAGTTTGTGTTTTTCATCAAAAGTGTGTATGATTGGATGTGGAGACAGATTATTTTTTATTTCATCTCATGAATGGATGTTGTAACGAGTAAGAGATTCTAAATCTTTTGATAAGTTATCTGATTCAATGTTTTACAGTTCTTGTCTTTAATGATGAAAATTAAATCATTGTGTTATTATGTGATTGATGTTTAGATTTAAGAGAATTATTTTTCTTATCATCGTTTATTGCATATGTGTTTTCTTCTGATAATCGCACCTCAATCAATAATTAGAGCACCAACAGGTTAATGTATTATTACTATAATTGTGGTAGAGAATTGTTGTCTACATGCTAGAGTGAAAGGATTATCCCAAGCTCAGCCTTCTCCATTAGTTAAGATTTTTCCCACTTTGTTACCCAGTTGGTTTATACTGGCTTTTATCTTGTATTGGTCCAACCTATAAGAGAAAATACAAAAAAAAAAAGAGAACATCTGAATTGAAGGATGAGCCTTCACAAGAAAATGTAAAGCCCATCAATTAATTGGTCGGATCACAAGATCTGGAGAAACATTCCACCATTAAACGTTGCAGAGTCTAATTGGGAATTTGTGGAGGTTTGGTTCCTGCTATTGAGTTAAAGGGATTTAGGACCCCTCAATAGGTCCATAGAATTTCGGTTCCAACTTCTAGGAGCCCTTATCTTTGATAGGATAAACATAAAGGAAATCTTGATCCCTTTCTTAAAAATAACACCCAAAGTGATGTTGATCAATCTATTTCTTCATTCAATTTTGAGCCAAAACCATACTATCTTTAAGTGTGTAAGACTGGTTGTTATTTCTTCATTCAATTTTGAGCCAAAGTCCACATCATCTTTAAGGTAAGACCATGTTTGTTCTGTGTTTGATGTCTCTTAGATAGGAAGTAAACTAAAGCAGGTGTTTTCCATAAACAACTTTAAAGGGAAACATTCTTAGAACTATGATAAGTGGTGTTGTACCCACCATCTCAATAAGGTAGTAATGATGAAAACCTTAGTTCAACCCAGGTAATTTAGAGGATGATAAGTTGTGTTCATGTCTGCTTTTGTGATTTTAGTTTAAAACAACATCTTGTATATAATTTGTTTCCTCAGTTGTGAGACGCCGATCCAACACAATGTAAGAGGTTCCATGTAAATTAAAAATTTTGATTCATGAATACCTCTGGCACGCTAAAGTGTGGCATAAATGGGTGTTGTAAGGCACAAAGTGAGCATATTTGTAAAGGAGGTTAACTACCACCATGATGATCGATTTTTTTCCTACTTTGGGAGAGCCACCAAAATTCATGGAAATGTCAATCTAGATGGTGGTTGGGATTAGTAGTTGTTTTAATGTGTAGGAGTCTTCATTGTTTCATACTTGTTCCATTGTCCTTGGTCCTTTTTCATTCCTCACAAAAAGAAATATAACTTATATCATTCATAGGTCTTCTGAAAGAAAGAGTGACCTATTGTATGGGATGAATGCAATTCATCTAACAACCCTTGTTTTAAAAAATACTTTTGTACCAAAAAAAGTGGCACCTTTCTACCACAAGTTAGGTCTTCTACCAAGTAAATCCTTTATGAGATTAGGTTCCCCCTAAATTATTTTGTTGATTTGAATCACTATGTCATTGGCCAACCATTATTCTCAAGCTATGATCCAATCTAGTATGGTTAAGGATAAATAAAAGAGAGATCCTTCCTGCTCATATTTTCAAGTCCAAGCATCAACCATTGTATTCTCTTTTCCCTTCTTATATATGATCTCATAATCATACCTAAGAATATTTGATCTAGATTATGTAGAGAATGAAATGAAGGTATAAATATAAGTGGAATCACTCGAAGATATTGAAAAGATAACAATAATACAATGAAACATGAATTCTATTAATGAATGAAATATAAAATACTATAAAATGAAAAGCAATACAAACTAGCTAGAATGGTGGTAGCTTATCCATGAATACATATGTGTCAGCTACACTATTGTGTAAGAATAAATCACAATAGGATAATACTACAATTTTAACATAAAATATGAATCCAAAAGGGGGGGCTAAAGATCCAAAACCCTAACCCTAGGAGATTATGTGTGAAGGAAATGCAAGCCTCCAGGAGGTTAGTTGATATGTCAAATTCTTGGGGCGACAACGTTTTCCTGAAAACTTTGTTTATGGTATTTCTTGGACAATTAAAAATGTTAATCCATGTTCAATGTGTTTAGCAAGACATGCAATCTTTGATTGCAAGGTCTATGTCAACTTCCAAAAAATTCATTGAAAGTTCATGATATGAAGCATTGTAGTAGAACCTCCACGATGTGGAAACATTTTGAGTTAGTGTAATAGTTCAATGGCCACAAATATCCACCTAGATCAGTTGTTCCCTGTAAAACCAATGGTCCCCATTGTTTCAAATTCCTCCATCATATGGGAAAAAGTTTTCTAAATTTGACTCCTAGTGAGCCACTTTCCCTAGTTAAGGAGCGACCCTCCTTTGACAACTCAATAGAGTTGGATTTCCTATTTTTAGGTGACCTTCATCTTGGTGTCCATGATTTTTTCAATTTTTTCATGCTCAATGTAGTTAGGATTGAATTCTATAGGAGCGAAGTGCTTGACTACCTCCAAGGTGTACAAGGGAGGTGGAAAATATGGTTGAACCAAATCTACATTAAATATAGGGTGCAATCCAAGGAAATGGGGAATACTTAATTTAATTTAGAATTATCACCCACAACCTTGGTGATGGTGTAATTCTCATGCTGGATTAGGCGGATCATTTTATGGGATCCTATGAGGCACTCTTTCTATAAATCAAACATACCTTATATCCCACTTAAAACTTACATGGAACCTGATGTTGAAAGTGGTGCTTATTGCACTTCACATTACATTTCTACAAAATATCATAAACTTATTGTTTGATGTTCTAGATTCATTCAAAGAATTTGACTTCTCTATTACCCTCAGTCTGAGCATGGGATGATTCTTCTTGTGTATATGCAATGGGAAAATATGCATTAATTAGGGACAATGGTTAGAACCCTAAACGTTCTTGAAAATGGTTGTGTCCAATAGAGTTATAAAGGGATTTATTGTAGATATGTTTAACATAAGGAAGGCTCACATACCACATGCATGGATGTTTAGACTTATACATTCTCAAGATATGAATAATCATCCTATTAACTACCTCCATTTGTCCATTTGTTTTGGGGTGGAAGGAAGCTAATTTGGTCAACTTGGTGTCCATCATTGACCATAGGATAGAAAAAAAAACACTTAGGAACCCATTGTACCTATTTGAAATAATCATCCATGGGAGCATGAAATGAACCCAAACACACTTGAATAAGAGCTTAGCAATGACATGTCTTCTTTTAGGGTGTCAAAATGACCATCTTAGAGAACCAGTCATCAACTAGAAATACATAGTCATTTTCATGCTTGTTTGAAAGTAAGTCTAACATGTAGTCCATGGAGAGGGACTCCCAATACATATCCAAGGTAGGTAGAGGAGTGTACAACCCCTACTTATTAATGGTTGTTTTGTTGATGGCACACATAGTACACAATATTATATATCTACTAACATATTGTCGAATCTTTGATTAGAAGTACTTTTGTAACATTGCTATTATCTTCTACATACT
This sequence comes from Picea sitchensis, assembly GCA_010110895.2. NCBI lineage: Eukaryota > Viridiplantae > Streptophyta > Pinopsida > Pinales > Pinaceae > Picea > Picea sitchensis. Next base: position 47,296 of record SNQJ01S0007410.1, on the reverse strand, counting down.
GAATTTCCCTGCCACTTGAATATAATGTTCCTCCCAAATCATATTCTCATTCTCACTTGAAGGAAACAGAATATGGATGGCATAGATGACCTTAAATTCATCTTGGATATAAAAATATAAGATTAGTTTACCTATGCCCAATGTTCAATAGGTAATGACAAAGTTATGGTCATTGGCATACAATTATAGCTATCTAAAGGTATTGTATGTACAAGAGTGGAGCACCATGACCGGCGCCACAATCGAAGGTCATTTGAGGCAATTTGTAACTCGTTTTTTGTTTCCCTTCTTGTACTTAATGTTTAGGTGAAATTGTTGCAAGTAAATGGACTAATTATAATGGAATACTTTCTATAATGTTACCTACAGCTACATGAATTTCATGGGATTGTTATCATTGTGGGTGATCATATTCTTTCCAAAAATGTAATGTTTCCATTGGTGGTAGGCATGCACAATGGATTACAATTCCTTGTCATAGATGGGGCATCTACAAATCAAATCAGAGAGTGTCTCAAATATGATAGGCCATCAAATACCTATGCTATGTGAAAAATACATCAACAACATAACATAAAGCATCTTTCACAATATTGAATGGTTGTTGCATGTTTAGTAAAGTATTTATGTTGAACAAAGCCAATGTTTCATATCCTCAAATCCTTTTTTTTTAACTTGGACCAAACGATGTTGGATTTAGCTCCACCCTTGGTCACTTGGATTATGGGACAATAAATATGATAGAACCCCAACACAAACCTATAATATAATTTTGTTAGGCCCAAGAAACTACATATATCTATTAGAGACATCAATGTCATCCAATTGTGAATGACTTGGTTATTGGATGGATACATAGACACACCATGTTCATCCACAATGCATCCTATATATTGAATTATATGGATATCAAATGATCATTTCTCCACATTAGAATATAAATTGTGTTTTTGTAGGGTTCTTAAGGCATATTGAATGTGATCCAAATTTTTTACTAAAGTTTTTTCTCAATATGAGGATAGCATCCAAATATAAGACAACAAAAGAATTTGAGATCAACAACAAGATATCATATATCATCCTCATGAACCTTGTCAAAGAATTATTCAATCCAAAAAGCTTGACCAACCACTTGAAAATTCCTTCTTTATACTTTTCAAATTGGTCTTCCAAACATCCATTTTTTCAACCTAATGATAGCCTAACTTCATAGCAGTCTTACTAAAAAACTTGGCACCCTTGAGTTGATCAAGAAGACCAACAATTTGGGGAATTGGATATTAGCTTTTATGTATGATTTTTTTCAAATATCTATAGCTAATATAGATTCACCATGTCCCATACTTATTCTAAACACACACAAATGGGCTCCTTTAAAGTGAAGATCTCAGTCATATGTGTAATTTTTGGATAATCTCTTGAATCTAGCATTTGATTTCTTCATTCTCCAAAAGAGAGAATATGTATAGTAGGCCATTAGGTAAAGGAGAAAAAAATATCAAATCAATTGAATGCTTGATATAGTAGTGTAGAGGCCCCCTTGTAAGAGAATAAAACATATCTTTGTATTTATGTTCCAATATCCTATCCACCTTCTTAGTTTGTGTAGAGAAATATTGTGCAAAATGCATGGCAGTCATAGTGATGTTTTATTCATATTCCATCCAAATAATGAAGAGGAAAAATATCTTGATATAAGATATTTCCTTCCCACATTGCTTGATTGAGATCAAGGAGACTATGGCAGTCAAAACTACCTTTGGTACCTTGTAGAGATAACCTCCCAAAGTAACAATGACATTGTAGGGATTATAATCATAAAACTCATGGTGCTTTCACATATAGGTTGTCCTAAAAAATCATATCAAACTTCAAGTGGGTTAACATCACATATTACCTCATCTTTGAAGGGATTGATGTTGTATGGTAGGAAACATTATTGACTGATGTGGATGTCTTATCTTTGGCTCATCCAACCAATGGTGTATGGCTAGGGGTGGTTGTGGTGTTGCCAACAAATTCAATCATTTGATGACCTATTCTAAGATCAATTTATTATTTCGAGTACTATTAACAATGAAATGTAGTGAATTCCCCTTCATCCACATTTGTGAATAGAAGATGAAATTAACTTCCTCAAGCTCCTCTAACTCTTTGTTGGGTATTTTTAATCACCTTCCTAATTTTTCAAGAAGATAGTTAGAAAGATTGTGCATTTAATTATTAATCTAGGGATCGTATGGAACTTGTGAATGGTCATGCATTATATGTGCAGGAATAAATGTTATTTTTATGTGTTGTAATCATAGTGTCAATTATTACATTTGTGGTCAAAGTATAGACAATTCTCAAGCTTTGGAAAGATTCTACAAAAATCCACACTTGCAAGAATTGAAAGCACACATTTGTAGAAAAGTAAATATCACACTTGTAGGAAAATAAATGTCATGTTTCAAAAAGGAAACAAACATGTTGGAAATTAAACACACCAGCTGCAGGTATCAAGAGTGTGACTCAACTGTCTCTCAAAGCAAATCCAACAATATAATTCTAAGAACACACACTTTCTTGAAAAGAAACACACATGTTGTAGGTATTAGAAGTATGACTCAACTGTCTCCTAAAGAAACCCCAACTATGTGGAGTAATACTAATTGCATAATTGAAATCCTAAATTACTCATGCAAAATTGAAACAACACATCAGACTTGTTGAAAATAAATCACACACGCTAAAAGGAAATTGATTAACTACTTGCTAGAAAATAAATTAACTAAGTTCTCAAAATCATAGCTTAATCCTTTGAAAGATGACCCCTTTCATTACCCATACCAACAAATATAATCATTGCATCAAGAACAATTATTCAAAACTTACAGGAATGCAAACTAAATCTAAAATGTAATGGCCCATGGGAAAGAATAAACAAATGCAATTCTACGTGAATAATCAACTACATAATTTAAATAACAATTAAACATGTCATGATTGAAATAAAATTAATTAAAGCATATGCTATGGAAACTATAAGTCAATAATTAAAATAAAAGCTCAGTAAATTATTCCATCATCGTTCGGACATTTCTCTAAGAGTCTCCCCCTCGAATAATGGTGAGAGTGCTCTCTTTTATACATAAATTTAATGGAAACTAGAAATAAAAAGTATCTAAATAAACCCACTTATGAATTTAATAAACCCATAGTGGTTAGAACAATTTCCTAAATAATGAATAGTTTCCATCCAACAATTAGCAATTAATGAATAACTTCAAGATATTTTCCTAACAATTAGAAAATAATAGATAATTTTCGAGATATTTTGCTAACAATTAGCAAATAATAAATAACTTCCAAGATATTTTTCTAACAATTAGAAAATAATAAATAAGTCCAAGATCTTTTCCTCAAGAATTTCAATATTCTTGGTTAACCACTCAAACTAATATTTTGTCTTCGAATTACGAAATTATCTCCATATCTTTAATTTGTTTGAATTAATATTGGTTTTGCATTGATCCATAATTGTCACATAGAGTAGTAACAACATGTATCGTGGTTCCAATGGATCATAGTTATGGTGTTGTCTCAAGGTTATGATTGCAACATTGTTCTTTGGATGAGTTGCAGCGTAGAATAGTTCCCCAACGAGTTTCATCATTATTGTAAGGAGTTGCAACAACGAGTTGCAATGTAGAGTAGTTCCCTTGTGAGTTGTAACAACTGTTGTAAGGAGTTGTAGCAATGATTTGCAATGTATAATAGTTCCCTAGTGATTTGTAGCGTAGAATAGTTCCCTGGTGATTTGTAGTGTAGAATAGTTCCCTGGTGAGTTGCAACAACTAAGTGAATGTTGCAGTAATTGTGTTGTAGCACTCTAGAGTTGTAGCAATTGTCGAGCCAGAGTTGTAGCACTCTAGAATTGCAGCAATCAATAGTAAATATTTGCAGCAATGGGAATCAAAATACATCTCATGGTGATATCACAATCTACACAACAACCTATATGGAACATCAAATTTTCAAATTAACTTGAAGATAAATGCAAATATGATATTTTTCTAATGTTTAATCATAAATTCATGTAAAGTACTAAATAAATGTAATGGAAACACATTAAGCCTAAATCTCGCATAATAATGGATTGATATAAGGTCTAGGTAAGGGAAAAAGGGGTTAAAAGTAAGAAAATGATAGTATAAAAATACACCATTTACGGAGCTCTTCATCTCCCCCAAACTAAAATGTTGCATGTCCTCATGCAACCCAAATATATATTAACCAAACTATAGGGACACTTCTCTTTTTCCATTGTATACCCTTCTCTGTTGTTAACATTTTTCATTTTTCATTTACTGAATTTATTGTTATGGGTTGTCAGGAACCATCCTTCAAAATCAGCATTAACATCCTAGAAAAAAAATTGTAAGCTTGCAGCAAATCTGATGGAGTTGCAACAAACCTGCACAAGGAGTTGTAGCAGATTTAAAAAATTGTTATTTCATGCAAATGGTACTCTAGATTAAGGATATATTTGGTGGTTGTGTGTTGGCCCTCGACCAAGTTTGGGAGAACATTGGTCGTGTTTGACCATTTTTGGGACTTCGACAGGCTGGTCGAAGACAAAACGCCCAAGTGAAGCGGAGATCACAGGATCTCGCCCTTTTTGTGGGATTTTTGCATTTTAGGGTTTATGTAACGGGTATGGGATGTCGACCCATGGGTTTTACCTTGTTTAGGTCCCTTTTGTAATGTATAAATAAGTAGCTAGGCAATGTAAGAAAGGGACCTAGAGACCTAGTAGGTCGATGGCTTAGTTCTCATGTTAGCTATGTGCAAGAAGATGTGTTAAGGCTTGCAGAGCTAAGTGCAAACGTTTTTCTAGTGCTTTGTGCACAGACTTTGTAAGGCTCTGTTCTTGGACCTAACTCAAGGAAGGAGGACCTGGCGAGGTGCGTGAAGATCTCCTGTACTATGCGAAGTTGACTTTGTGGCTCTGTGCATGTAAGAATATTGAAGGAGACTAATAAAGAAGAAGAAGAGTTGGTGGACGTATCCCCACACTGAGGTGAACCACATATATCTTGTGTTATTGTGCTTTGTACAATGTTGTTTATGGTGGTTATGTATTTATCTACTTAGTGCACTGATCTTGATGTGTAATAGATAGATCTACTTATGCTTACTTCTTTAGGTATGAATGAATGTTAGATCTACTCGAATGTTATGTATTGAAAGGTTAGATGTACTTAGATCTTGATTAATACTGTGCGATGTGAATAAGGGTTAAAGACTAATGAATGTTAATTTCTAAGTGCTCTATTAAGTATTTTGATCATAGATCTGTGCCCCAGCTAGGTTGTAGACACCTGAGTCCTGCAACTCTCCCTACCTCTACCTCAGGTGAGACTTCATCTGCTTCGCAGGTGTTTTCGAAAGGGCCGGTAGTTAGGGTTTTGTTGGTGTGTTTTTGAAGCGTTGAACCCTAGTTCTGCCCCTGTGCCAACAAATGGTTTCGTTGTTGGGACTTAAAACTATGATTGTTGGGAACTGAAGAAAAGAGAAATCTATGTGCATAGATTTGTTGTTGTAGTGCACAGTATTCTACCTGACTTGTGAATCTCTATGCTAAGAGAAGGAAGACCGATCTGAAGAAAGAGGTAAGATATCAAAACTTTGTGCTCTAGTAAAGGTAAGATAAGTGGAAATTTTTGTTTTGAAAGTATGGATCTAGGTATGTTTGATAGACTGATCCTAGTCTCAAAAATAGGGCACATCTAGCAGAAAGAAGACTTGATATGAATAGATCTAATAGAAATAGTGGAAGATATGTTATTCCTATGCATAGAAATAATTTTTGGACTAATAAGTGGATGCAGGACCCTAGAAAGAATTTTTGCAGGTTCCAGGTCCATCACTATGATCTCAGTGTGTAGTACAAGAAATGTTGGGGATCGTTTAAGAGAAAGAGAGGATTAACACTTTGCTATAGTTGCAAAAGACCAAGACATCTTGCTAAGGAATTCCCTAGTAGAGGTCATATTTGTCTTTGTTGTAAAGTTGTTGGTCATGAGGTTTTGGATTTACCTAGAATGATTGTTAAAGTTGAGAAGATGAACTTGAGACAAGAAAACCATGAAGAAGGTCAAGAAACTAAGGATATGTTAGAGAATCAGACGGAATCAAAGACTATGTTATTAAAGATGAAATAAACATTGAATGATCACAGAGACATTAGTTTACCAGAGATATTAAAAGAAGAGAAGTGCATAGAAACAAGAATAGAAGACTTCGACATAGACTGTCTCTTGGATGAGGAAATACAGGTGAACATTATGCCAGAAAGTACTTGGGAAATTTTGGGAAAGCTTGCTATGATTCCTTCGTTAGGAGGGATAGGCTTGCTTAAAGGAAATATGATAACCATATGTGGAAGACTTACTCATGTACTTATGATTTCCCATGGAACATCGACTGAAGATGACTTTGAGTTCATTAAGTTTGTTGAGAACAACACTCCTTTTGCACTTTTTTTAGGAAAGACCTGGATTGAGAAAGATCAGATACGAAGGAAAGAAGAAGAGGAATCCACAGAAGAGAAAAATCAAGAATTAAGGGACTTCATAGCCAAGAAAATAGCGTGACTAATAGAAGAGCAAGAGGACAAGTCGAAGAAACTGAGGGTCAGAGACTTAGCTTTCGAAGTTGAAAGAACACAAGAAGGCTTAAAGAACCTATCCATGCAGGATAAAAGAGAACCTACCCCAGAAGTAGTAAGAGAAAAGATATCTCATGTGAAACATTTTAGAGAACATCGGCAATGCGAAGTTACTATGCTAAGAGAAGATAAGAGTATGAATGGAAAGAGGAATCCAAAAACTTAGATCACAAGGAGGAAGGCCAGAAAGCTCATTAAGAGGAAAGAAAATTTAGAAAGTCTACAAGAGGTTCCAGTGAAGACCTCACAAGAAGTAGGCTTGCAGAAATTGAATGTTTCTGGAATAGTAGAACAATGCAGAAGAGAAATTCAACTCAACAAAGCCATATGACCGCAGGAGGCATCCTGACCATTAGAACGACGCTCTAGAACGGTTATAAACAAGGATGATTTTAAGGATGGAAATTTATTTTAAAATATAGAAACCTTGGCGAATCTTACTAATCCTTCATATGCCAACTATAAATGATTGGCAATATTTTTGTAAAAATATTCAAATTTCTAAGGATTTTATATATTTTTTATAAACTTTTGGCGATTTTTAAGGAAAAATATTTTTTTCCTATAGAATTTGGGCGAATAATTTTTAAAATAGCGAATCTCGTTTTTGGAAAAACCATAGAAAATTAGCCCACGAGCGAAATTTAGCCCCTAAAATCATCCCTGGTTATAAACGTAGTTATTGCAGACAAGATCGCCATGAGACCATTAAGACCGCACCACAACGGATGGAATCGTATTGATTGAGGCTTTTCGATCCATTGGAGGAAACCCTAGAGAAACGTCGGGTTGCGCAGCAAGAGAAAGATGACCTTTGGGTAAAGTTTGAAGAGGACAGAGAGCAGATCCATAAATAAAAAGAACAACTCCTCGCGGAGAAGATTGGGGTTAGAGAAGAAGTAACTAGAGCACTTTGCTCTGTGTCGGGCCTGGCTTAGATGGAAGAAGAGACAGCTAAAATCCAAGTGGGGAAGCTCACTGAAGCCATTCAACAACTTCAAGCAATAGTAGCAGAGATGGAACTGCAAGAAATGCCAAGCACTCCGCAAGAAGTACAAGATCAAAGGGAAGAAACTGTTAGGAGAGCAGTAGAAAGAATCAAGGCATTGGTTTCAGAATGAAAGCGATTAAGTAACTGAAGTGTGTAGACTTATGAGTGCCTTGCAGAAGACCTAGAGCTGAGGAGATTGGAGGCACAACTCCAGAAGGTGAAGTAGCAGACATCGATAGTGCAAGCGCAGCTGAAGTAGCTTACGGTCGTTTAGAATATGAAGAGATGGGAGAAGCAGTGCATAGTTTAGCAGCAAGTCACTACTATCCAAAGCAGAGTGATGGGGGTGACACAGTGATTCCAGCTAGTGCAGGACGAAGCCTGCACCCTCTTTGAAGAAATTGAGGGACAAGGATCACAGCTAGAAAAGGTGGTCGTAGCAGTGGAACAACACCTGGAAGGGCCTGTCACCGAGCAATTCATTCAGGAATTCGTTGAGTAGGAGGCTCTGGCGAAGCATCAAGTCGAGGAAGATCAAGCTAAGCTCGAGGCCTTCGAAGTAGTGTTTCCTAGATCATAGTGACTCGGGATGAGTCACAGGTGAGTGTTGGGGGCCTATTGGCCCTCGACCAAGTTTGGGAAAACGTTGGAAGTGTTTGACCATTTTTGGGACTTCAACAAGCTGGTCAAAGACGGAGCACCCAGGCGAAGCGGAGATCAAAGGATTCCACCTTTTTTTAGGTCTTTTTGGGTTTTAGGGTTTATGTAATTGGTATGGGATGTTGGTCCATGGGTTTTCCCATGTTTAGGCCCCTTTTGTAATGTACAAATAAGTAGCTAAGTGATGTAAAAAAGGGACCTAGAGACCTAGTAGGCTGATGGCTTAGTGCTCATGTTAGCTATGTGCAAGAAGATGTGTTAAGTCTTGTAGAGCTAAGTGAAAATGTTTTGCAAGTGCTTTTTGCACAAGATGTGTAAGGCTATGTGCTTGGACCTAACTCGGGGAAGGAGGACCTGGTGAGGTGCATGAAAATGTCCTGTCCTATGTGGAGTTGGCTTTGTGTCTCTGTGCATGTAAGAAGATTCAAGGAGACTAATAAACAAGAAGAAGAGTTGGTGGACATAGCCCCACACTGGGGTGAACCACGTATATCTTGTGTTATTGTGCTTTGTGAAATGTTGTGTATGCGGGTTATGTATTTATCTTATTAGTGCACTGATATTGATGTGTAATAGATAGATCTACGGATGCTTAGTTCTTTAGGTATGACTGAATGTTAGATCTTCTCGGATGTTATGTACTGAATGGTTACATGTACTTAGATCTTGATTAATAATGCATTGTTCTATAATTAGGGTTTAACTTGCTATGTGAATAAGGGTTAAAGACTAATGAATTTTAATTTCTAAGTGCTCTATTAAGTATTGTCATCATAGATCTATGCCCCAGCTAGGTTGCAGACACCTGAGTCCTGCAACCCCCCCCCCCACCTCTACCCTGGGTGAGACTTCATCTGCTTCGTAGGTGTTGCCAAAAGGGTTGGTATTTAGGGTTTTGTTGGTGCATTGTTGAAGCGTTGAACCCTGGGTATGCCTCTGTGCCAACATTGTGTTTATCCCAATTTAATGTCTCTACCCATAGAAAATTCCAATGATGCGGTTCACATCCCTCAAGATATAAACAAATAAGTTGCTATATGTGAGTTGCATCAAGAGCGTTGTAGGAGTAGAAACAAGCTTCTTTATCCATTTTCTCTCAAATTGCATACTTATTTTCTGTGAAATTTTGGAAGCATTATTTTCCTATTTTATTACTTCTCCTCACCAAAAATCATGCCCATTTGATGCACAGATCTCAATATATAAACAAATCAATTTATGCACATAATATAAAAAAAACATAGTAACAATAATAGTGTTATAATAGGACAAGTAGCAGTAAATCATAACTCATGACATGGTGATATTTTGTGACTTCCTACTGGTTTTTTTGGAACAACAACACGACTTCTTATTGTTTATTCTTGTGTAATAGTAATAGGGCTTCCTTGTGTCATTAATGTTGAAAATTATTGTTGTTCACTTAAAAATAAAGATTGTTGTTGTACGTACCCAAACTTAAGGATGAAAACATGTTTTTCTACAGGAGTGGCTTCTATTGCAGCTTGTTTTGTTGTAGGTTCTTGTGGGGTAGCCTATTCCTCTCTAGGTGATGATTTTTACTCTCCCCAAAATTGAAAAATTTTCTATCAACTTGAAAGCCAAGAAAATAGTGTTGTTCCAAGTAAGAAATGCACAACAGTCCACCCCCCC
>SNQJ01S0007409.1:397617-415249 GCA_010110895.2 Picea sitchensis | reverse complement strand
CACATCCCCTCTCAGCAGTCTTGTAATAACTTCAAAATATTATTCACATTCATTGACCTCTTCCTGCAGGTCCATTTACATCACATATTCATACTTATGAGTTTTCCATAGTCCTTGGCCAGTCCAGTTATATTTACAATCTGGGGGAAACAGGGTGTTACAACTCCAGATAGAACTTTCAAAGAAAGCAAGAAGTCAAAAACATATTCCAGTTACAGAACCCTCCACCTTTGAAGAAGAAGTCAGGAAGAAAGAATAGAAGGAAGCTGTAATGGAAGAATTTAAATCATGAAAAATGATGTATGAAAATTGTGCCTAAATGAGTTTACAAGATAAATCATACAGTGGATGAAAGTATCTATAAATACAAGGAAATATTTGTGGCTAGAGGTTTCTCCCAGGAGGAGGGAGAAGATTATGATGAGACATTTTCTTCGGTTACCAAATATACATCTATCAAATCCATCATATATCTAGCATCATCCATGGATTGGAGTTTACATCGGGTTTATGTAAAGACCGCCTTTCTCAATGGAGTAATTGAGGAAGAGGTATACATAGAAAAACCTCAAGGTTTTGAGGTACACCCAAGAGAAACCCATGTATGCAGATTGAAGAAGGCCTTGTATGGACTCATGTAAGCTCCAAGAGCTAGGTATGCACATATTGATAGCTACTTGAAAAGACTTGGATTTTCCAAGATTCATGTTGATCCAAATATCTATTACAAAGTTGTGAATAATGCACATGTGATTCTAATATTATATTTCCTAACAGGTGCAGAGCCTCTCATTATTCAGTGTAATATGGAGCTAGCCACTGAATTTGATATGAAGGATCTTGGTGTCATGCACTACTACTTGGGATTAGAAATATGGTATAAGTGTGGTGAAGTATTCCTAGGAAAAGAGAAGTATTTTGTAAAGATACTTAAGAAGTTTGGGATGATGGATTGCAAATCCATGATAACTCCCATGGTAACAGATTTGAGGAAGTTGAGAGATTATGATTCTGATCCACTAGAATCGTCCCTATACAGATAGTTGATTGGATCCTTGATGTATTTGGTGAATACTAGGTCAGACATTTTCTTTGTTGTGAACATGTTGAGTGAGTTCCAGGTGAAACCTAGACAAGAGCATTGGACAACCGTAAAACATATCTTGAGATATCTTCATGAGACGATAACTTATGGTTTGAGATATGTATCAAACATTGATATAAAGCTACATGGATTTACTGATTCAGATTGGGAAGGGAGTGCAGATAACAGAAAGAGTACTTCTAGTATGTGTTTCACTTTGGGATCTGCTATGATATCATGAGCTAGCAGAAAACAAAAGTATGATACCCTCAACACTGCAAAAGCAGAGTATATTGCAGCTTGTGATGCTTGTACGAAAGTAGTGTGGATCTGTAAGCTAGTTTCGAGACTGTTTGATCAGGTGTTGGATTCAACCATGATATATTATGATAACCAGAGTTGTGTGAAGCTCCCAGAGAACCCAGTGTTTCATGACAGGTCGAAGCACATTGAGATCAAGTACTATTTTATCCATGATAAATTTCAAAGGGGAGAAGTGGTTCTCTAGTATATATCCACTGATGAGCAGACTGCAAATATTTTGATGAAGCCTTTGTCCAAGATAAAGTTTGCATACTTGATAGACAAGTTGGGGCTCGTGGATATTTCTCCCTTGGTTGAAAGGGAGGAGATGACTTCCTCAGTTGGGAGGGAGCACTGATATGTGGCACCATGGATTGTTGGTGAGCTGTGGATCTGTATCATGCTAGTACATCTTAGATATGGTCATAGTGCTTAGAGATGATGCTTGCATCATGCTAGATATTATCATGCTAGTACAACTCAGATATCATATAGATGGTTGGAGCTGTTGATATAGTGGCCTGAGGAGCATCATGTTAGTACAACTTAGAGGTGGACATACAACTTAGATATGATGTATTGACATCATTCTAGTTATGTTCATGCTAGTAGAGCTTATATATGATGCTGGTGAGCTGCATCATGCTAGAAATGGCCATGCGAGTATAACTTAGATATGACATACAACTTAGATATGATTTATTGACATCATACTAGATATGTCGTGCTAGCATGGCTTAGAGATGACCATACAACTTAGAGATGATGCATGGGGATTGTGTCATGCTAGATATGATCATGCGAGTCCAACTTAGATGTGGAATACAACTTAGATATGATGCATTGGCATCATGCTAGATATGTCATGCTAGTATGACTTAGAGATGATCATACAAATTAGAGGTGATATATTGAGGCATTGATCTACATCATGCGAGTACGACTTAGAGGTGGCATACAAGTTAGATATGATGTATTGACATCATGTTATATATGTCATTCTAGTGTGGCTTAGATATGACGTAGATGATACTCCAGATCACACGAATACACCTTAGATATGATGCTTTCACAACATGCTAGTATGGCTTAGAGGTGATGCAGTTGATGACATTATTGATGCAGGATGATATCAGATGATACGACTTGATTGCTATGGAGATTGTATGTCTCTAGACAGTATTTGTATGCTATTGTGATGGATGTGTTTCACTGGTAGTGAATATGTGTTACTGGTTAGTATCCGCGTGCTACTAGGTGTGGTTGTGTACCACTGGGCAGTAGTTGTGTACTACTATGGATATACAAAATTATGTTCTATTGGATGGCATTGTAGCAAGTGTATGCTACTATCTGATTTCCATGGAGACTTCCACTAGTGTTGGAGATGATTTGCAACTAGATGGATAGTCATCATGATGGTGGACAGACATTCTCCATGAGGAGAATGGTCTAGGCATAACATATTGTTGGTGGACAGACATTCTCCCTGTGGAGAATGGTCCAAGTAGATAGATTGTTAACGTATCATGGAATTGTATTTTCCTAAGGCACAAATTGTGGCCCGATTAGGAAAATGGTTCATGACCGATATTCTCCTGAGGTACAATTATTGGCCTGATCAAGTTGAATAGTCTGCCCCCTAAGGACATGATGTCTCGATTAGCGTGGTTGATACAAGACTGATATTTTCTAAGGCATATGGGTATAGATCAATCTCTATGGTACATATGAACCAATTAGAAAATATTCCAAGACTGACATTCTTGTAGGAATGGTCTCTCTAGACCATGGCGTGGCTCTCAACATTTGGGAGGACTGACATTATTCTAGGACGTAGGTTCAGATTAGAATAATGGTCCTTGTAGACAATTGTGGGTCTTTCAACATCTGTTGGGACAACTATTCTTCTAGGATGTATGTCTGGATTAGAAGAATGGCCCCTATATCACTCTGTTGAGTGGGTGAATCATGTGAGACACTCTATTGAGTGCATTGATTTCAACACATGACTTATTTAACATCATGCTCAATTACTCATATGGAGTATGCCCTCGAGAGATGATGCAAATGGTGATGTATGTTGATGCCAGGATGTTATCAGGCGATACTAATAGTGATGATGATGCTCGTGACTTGATCTATGTGATCATGAGATATCCTATGTGTCTATTATGATGCTACTGACATAATGGTCTGTGTGTGCTCAAGACCATTATCGTTAATACCTCCCTAGCTAGGAGGGAGTGTTGATGTTACAATAGCTATGGGAGGTATTAACCTCCACATATAACCTTTGACTAGAATGGAATATTACAGAAGCAAGGGAAACCCTAAAAAGATGTGTGAAAACCCTAGAAGACAAAGTCAGCCTAATAGAATAAATAATATTAGAATATTGTCTTCTAGAAAGACAAGTCGGCTCCACAGGAAAAAAGATAAAAAAAATATATAATTACCACAAAGTCAGGTCAGCCCAGCCAGAAAAGTCACTAGATATATTAATATACATAGAGGACGTTTTAGCTCATTTGTACACCCAGTTAGAGCACAAGTCTTGTGGAGAATTGCAGTTGCAGCTCCAACTACAGCTGCAAGGAGGAATACGGGCATATGGTCATCTCTTGGTCATGGTCTCTCTCTAGCGCTATCAAGTGATATTCTTGGTGATATTCTTGGTGATGTACTAGCTAAGTATGGCGCAAGTTTGAGAGAGTAGTGCAACTACAACTGTTGCAGTTGTGTATGGTACTTGTTCTGTGGATACGGAGACTCTCTCTTATGCGCTACCCTTGGAGAAGGAACACTCTACTTGTCTTGAGTTGTTGCTGCAGTTAGCAGCTAGGGTTTATCTGTTGGTTCTAATATGGCTTTCTGGAATAATTTTGTCAAAGGTTAAAGGTGCTTGGAGGTGGTTGCATGCCTATGGTTGGGTGACAATATTGTGATATTATCTATGGTAAAATGAGCACATCAATTATTTTAACAACTACCACTTGTGATGTCGGTCAAACTCAATCGATGACATAAGCAACTTTTTATTGCATGCATCTCTTGCTCAAAGGAAAATCCTGTGAATATTGGTTGACGTGTTTATGAGAAGAAGTCTGTAAATGAGATTTTGTCTTTCACAAAACTAGGTTTAACTTGATTACCTTCATAAGCAACAAGAAATTTCTCCCACTGAGAATGGAAATGCAAAATCCATAAGTAAATCTCGAGCCAATCAAATCATGTACACCTTTAATTCACAACAGACAATTGAGAAAATATTCAATTGGTTCAAAAATTCAAATCCTAGGCCCTATATCTTTAATTCACCAGATACGCTCAAAATTTCCCCAGAAAATGAAAGACGACTGTAAAGAACTAATATGGTTATTACAAAGGACATCCATCCATCAATGAGAGTGCCAAAATATATAGAGAACCTAAAGGCACATGTGGTGATCATCCATGAAAGGATGCATCCCTTAGACAATTAATAACTATTTATTATTATTATTTATGATTATTATCACTTAATATTATATATATTTTGTATGTTACATTGCCTTCCCCTTAAAAATGATTTGTCTTCAAAGCATGATTAGAGAAGCACCTATCTCTTGTTCTAACTCGAACTCACTTCTCATGGTCTTTTGTTTTTGTAGTTGCGACACTTGACGAAACAAAACGATATAATTTTTGAATTCCTGAACTAATATGTTGCATCTTTTTGGAAGTGATCCATCCCAAATCTACTTTCATTAGAATTGTTTGATGATTGATTGTTCGGATATGATTTCTTATTTTAGGCTTCCATAGAAGTTGTTGATTTTGTCTTCATTCTTTTTCAATGTTGTAGTTTAGTTGTTGGTAAGAAGAACATTGTTTATATTCCTCTTGACCTTGTTGTTGGTCGGAACGAGTCTTGTGATTGGGATGACGATAAGGAACCCGAATCTCTTCTGAATATTGTTTATTGGATCTTTCTTCAACTTTTGATGTTTATGGTAATTCAATTGGATCAATGTTTGTTTCTTTCTCTAAGGTTTGGATTTTTTGAACTAGAAGCTTCTCTATTTCAATTGATTTAGTCATTATTTCTTCATGATATATCTCTTCTTGTAAATACTTCTTATCATTCTTTATCTTTCTAATTTGGGTAAGTAAGTTTTGATTATGTCACCTTAAACGTAAAAGTTCTTCCTTATTTCCTGACTTGTCGTCTTCATTTTTTGATTCCAAATTTTATGTTATTTCGTTCTTTAAAATTTTAATTTGTGCAAGCAATTGTTGATTAAGTATTCTTAAGTGAGAGGTTTCTTCATCTTTTTTGGATAATTTCTTCTCATTCTTTAACTTCTTGATTTGTTCAACCAAGCTTTGATTATGGTTATTTAAATGACAATTCTCTTCATCTTTCTCTCTTAATTTATTAATGAGATCGTTATTAGCTTGTTCTAACATCTGATCCCTTTGCTTCTTATATTTTGCCTCATTTATTTGTACTGATAACTTTTGGTTATGTTTTTTTAAGTAAGAAATATATTTGTCTTTTTCTAGTAATTTTCCCTCAAGATTTTTTTTTGTCTCTCTTCTTGGTTTCTTAACATTTGCTCCAACCCAACTTGAAATTGTAAATTTCTATTGTGTTGTTGATAATGAATTAGTTGGTTCTCTAATTCTTTTATTTTCACTCCCCAATGTGTGCCACCTTGATTTTCTACTAAAGTAAAAATATTTTTACAATATGGACAAGGGTGAGTTCCATTCATAAGGACCCTTTCATACTCTTGCTCTTTTGCAATAGGGACATTTTGCCGAAAACGTTTTCTTTGTAGATGTCATAGTTCACTTCATATTTATTTTTTATAAATGATAAATGTATGAATTCCAAAAACCCACTTTTTTTCTTTTTCTTTTACTTATTTTTTTTTAATTATTACTCCTTTCAATATTCTTTTCACTTTATTTTCTTTAAAAGTTATGACTTAATCATTTTTAAACTTTATAAAAAGTACCTTATAAATCCCTTTTATACTCTTGACTATTTGTTAGCGACGGTTAGGGATCAACAAACGTGACCCTAAGTTTTGTGTTTGTGAAATAGTTATTTAGAGGTAAATACACACACATTATATATTATATATGGTATGGAATACCATGGGCCAATGGTTTTCTGAAACCATGGGATGGTAAATCTCCAAAGGTAAAATAAAATATTCATTTTTCCTCTTCTTTGAAATTTTTTCTTTTAAATTACTTTTTCTCACTTTTAAATGACAATTAACTTAACTAATGCCAAATCTGGAATATTTCCTACAAACTTATTGGTGTGCACTTATACTTCTTCACATGCACCTTAAGAAAACCTTTTTTTTTTTTTATGGTTTTTCTTTTTTCTTTTTTCTTCAAGCAACAATATGACCTCGTATTTCTTCTAATTTTTTTGGTAGTGAAGTAATTCTTAACTTCGAATGGCCAAAGGCTAGGTTTTGGTCAAAGACCAAAGTTCCAAAAACTTGAAAATTTGAGTGGCCAAAGGCCTACAGTGACGTTGCCAAGGGAAACAAGAGTTTGATGGACGTGGTTTCCAACCTCATGGACTCTTGGAATATTTATCTATGACATTGAATGGTAAGATTGTTTTGGTCGATATCGAAGTAGTTGATGCACCCAAAGATTACAATTTGTTACTTTGTCGTAGTTAGTTCTATGTGATTATTTCCATCACATCTACAATGTTTAGTGTCTTACGATTTCCCCATCAAGGAAAAATTATCATTGTTGACCAACTGGACTACATCACTCCATATCTCCACAATGTTGTGATGAATGATGTCCCTTTTCTTAGACATTATAGTCTTGAGAGTGTAGGTGTAGGTATCCTTAAGGATTCCTCACTCATGGGATTTTTTCCTTTACCTTGTCCTACCACCCCGTAGGTTGCAACGTTAAATATGATTTCAACTCAGGTGCGAAAATTCCTTGAATCATATGATCCTTTGGTACTACATGGTATTGATGAGCATAGTTGATTGTCTCTATCAAGCTCGTTAAAAAATAACGTCGAGTCCCCTTCATTCTAATCGAGTCTCACTTTGGATCACGTATTTGAACCTTCTTTTCCTCTGCCTCGTGAAAAGATTCCCATTAGTAATCAGATGCCTAAACAAGGAAAGAAGAAAATTCATTGGAGGAAACGATGCTTAGGGGTCGGGTCGCTAACCTCTCGAAATCATGTTAGAGCAAACCCACTAGCTTATGTCATGAAAGATAGGGGAAAAATATCTGTAGAGAGACACACTTCTAGAAGTGATCCTCATTTGAGCGTCGTCCCCATCATAACGTAGTGGTCTTCTCTGGAATGATATTAGGATTTGTTCTTTCTTGTGCTTATAAATACATGAGAATAAGTTACCGAGCTCTATCTTTGTTCTTTCTCATGCTCGTTAATACATGAGAATAGGTTATCGAGTATACTTTTATCTCATTTTCGGAATCGTAAAAGATATACGAAAAAACGAACACTTTATTGTATCCTTTAAGCTCTTTTCAGACTCTCTAAACATGAAAATATTATCGAGTGAACTTGTTTCCTTTCACACTCGTTAAAAGGTTAGAAAGGGAATATTTTGAGTGATAGTTTACCCCTTTTTCGACCTCGTTAGACTAATTATGAAAAAGGAATACTCTAGCCAAGCATGATTAGAAGAGTTCTCTTAGGTATCGTTTTATACATTTTCATACCCTGGGGACTAACTTTACCAAAAGTCCATTGTGGAGTCTTCTTTATCAAATCTTTTTCATACTCTTCAAATATGAAAAGACCATTGAGTTTTCTTTCCTTGGACTCATAAAATCTACACAAGGAAGGACGCATTTGGGAATGAAGCCTTCCTTCTTCAGGTTCGTTAAACATGTGAATATGGGACTCATCGAAGATAAGTTAACCGAGCATTTGTTATCCTCCTTGAGCTTGCTAAAAAACAAAGAGGTACTCGCTTATCTGGGTGGGGGATTTTTTTTGAAAAGTGGGTCAAGTCTTTTATTTATGAAAGCTTGATGTTTCCCTTAGACATGGCACTTTTTTGAATCTCGTGTGTCATCGTACTCTTTTGAATCCTTCAGAAGAGAACCCTTGGTTGTCGTCTCATTCCATGCATCGTCACACTCTTTTGACTCCTTTGAAGAGATCCATTTGTTGTCGTCACATTATCATACTTTATCTTCATGCTTTGTTGAGTCAATGTTGCCAAGTCACTCATTGTGATGCCATATGTTCAAGGGAAGTCAACCTATGCATTTTCACCCCTGTGTCAGTTTACCATCATTTGATCCATCACTATTCATCACTATCCTTATTCGTTTCATGTCGATGATGGGGGATACATCATGGCCCTCCTTTGATGATTCTATTTCCGTTGACATCAACACATTATCTAGGAATTAGACTTAGAAATCAATCAATACCTTGGGGCCTGTATGCCTCAATGGAAGGTTTCTCACTTTCGATAGTGGGTTTTACATCATTGACCCCTAATTGATTGATTTCACGAGTGTTCAACTAAAGATCATCTATTCACATTCAATGGAATGTACTAAGAGTACCTTGGGGTTCATTATAATCATTGGTGATTTCCCTCGTACTTGTTAACAATATACATCATTGACCGATAATCAAGTGGTTTCTACCATGTTTGACATCAAGCCATCCATTCACATGGCTAGATTCGTACTATTCAGGATCGAGATTGAAGACACTAGGGGGACTATCTAGTAAACGCTCATGTTTGTTATCTTCCTTCCCCGGGCTTTGATAGAGATTATGAAGTTGTGATATATACTGTGACATAGATCCACGTTGTATTGGTCTGTGGCTATGTTATGTCATGTTGTAGCTCCATTTTGTACAATCTCGTGTCTACATTTTGATTGAGTCATGGAGATATCGATCCACATTGTATGTTCAGTGGCCATATCCTTAATTTTTTCATGGATCCGCAATGTATTGGTTGGTGGCCATGCTTTGAGTTAGATGATTCCGAGTATAGGTATGCCTACCTCAGGGATGATATATGTATATTGATGGATGTTCGCTTGCTTTTCCGACAGGTTTTCTGACTTCAGTTCCTTGATTCCACATTATTACAAAGTGTTTCAGACATCATTTTTCTCCTCTGATCTCACACTTTGGGGGGCATATGTTATACACCATTCTTGTCACCCTTTGCTAAGTGTTGTAAGTGTCTCACTTCACTTTTCTAGGTGTCATAAGTTTCTCACTTCACTCTGCTCGGTGTCTTTAGTGTCACAAATGGCATGGTCCATTATATTAAGTATCGTACCTTATTTTTCACACTTTTCCTAAGTGTCGCCACCTCAAAACCATGCATGAATGATCCATTACATCCCCTTGAGAATCAAGAAGAAGAAGACACCTTTAAACCTTGACAATTTGTCCTTTTTCACTCTTTCCTGGCTTCATTTGACCATGGTCGCTCCCATGTTCACTTTGGTGGAGAGACCATCACATTGACACAATGTTATGGGAGAAAACAGGTTTATCTATCTTCCCTTCCATGGGAGCAACCATCTTGATCAGGTCAAAGTGCATGATTCTAGGGGAAGATTTCGTGAAGAATCTAGGATCTTCTTGGGTTATTTTCTTGGTTTTGTCACCATATTAGTTCAAACTTGGATTCTATGCTATGATGGGAATAACCTTGTTATGAATATAACTCATCCCTTACCAAGATCCATTCTTTTCTCAACCAAGTCCCTAATTTATCCTAAGTGGTTGAGCTCCTATGAATCTATATCACTAGGCCATTTTAGAGTGAGATGGGGATAGAAGGGAAGAATACATCAAACCTATGATCTTGTGAAAGAGAGCGAAACCTTTGTGAAGAAGTTGAGTTGGATTCATGTTCAAGGGATGAATACAGAATCTTGGAGGATTGCAACATCATCAGGTTGTAAACTTCTTGCTTTTCATTGAATATAAGAAATTGGCCTATTTCTCTTAGACTTGTTCATTTCTTGTCTATTTTATTACTTTGTGCAAGTTATCAATTGGTAGGTTTTCTATTACCTAATCATAGATAGTAGTAGGAGGAGGTTTCTATGTTCTTACAGGATTGACTTCACAAAGGAGTTGTGTGGATTGGAGCTCAACTGTTGGAGCGACGAGGACAATCATCATAAACCAAGTACACACACCTCTTATCCTTCTCTCTCAACCCTCCCACAAGAAAATAGAATGGTTTGTTAGGAGGATGTTAGTGTCCATTTTTTAGAGGTTGTATCACTTGTAGGAAACCCAAGTGAGGGGAACTCAACCTATCCGTAGGGGGAGAATTCTCACCACAGGTACCTAGGTGTCTCGGTAGATGGAAGTAACTTCATGGGGTTGTTAGTGGTTCAATCTATCTACCAATGTTTGGTCCAAAGGTATGGTTGGTACCCAATTGGTGACATATATGAAAATTCACAATTCTAGGGAGAAGCGAATTGTTGTTAGCGGAAATAATGTAATGGTCCTAGTCAAATGTTGTAATGAGGTGCATGATCGATGGTGTCTAACACGTCAGAGTCTTAGTCCAAGTTGTACTGCCTCAGCGTAGGAAAATGTGTTATCCCTAGGTTGTTTTAAGCTCTGACTTTGTTATTTAGGAATACATATTTTGTAGTAGCATGTCCAATAATCCCTCTCATCCAGAGAGATATTGTGGCATCAAGTTGTGGAAGTAACCACTCAGATAGGCATGGGAGTGACAAATGTGACCCATAGCCTAAACTTGATGAAGATAAAAGAAGTGAGATCTTCGATATACGGTGGGAATATGTATGGACTAGTCATAGAAGGAAGCACAAAGATTTGGACTAGTGAACATTGAAGAGGAAAAACAACATGTATTTGTTAAGGGGGAGTGTTAGAATAATTACCTCATACATGTTGTAATAGGAATCACATGACCCGTGACCTATTGAATAGGTAACTAGATAAGATGACTTATGTGAATAAGTTAGTAAGGAGATACAAAAGTCAAAGGAATAGTTGATCACATGGCTAAGGAGATAAGGATAGTGCATAAGATGAATCAAAGCCCTTGATATGTGAGAAATAGCAATGGTTAAGCAGTGCTCAACATTGTATGTATAAATACATGTGTTATGTAATGTAATAGATAAGAAGGTGAAGTAAGAAAATAAATAAGTTATTTGGTGTATACTCTATCTCTCCTATGTCTCTCTTATATTTTATTAAGTGAAAAGATATATAAGTTATTTGGTGTATACTGTATCTCTCTTATGTCTCTCTTATATTTTATTAAGTAAGAAAATAAATAAATTATTTGGTGTATACTATATCTCTCCTATGTCTCTCTTATATTTTATTACATGTAAAAATATTTCCTCCTTGGTGAATTGTGCACTCCTCTCTCCTTAAGTGATCTCGTGGTGATCCCACATAACCCACAAACAAATTGGAAATCTTATGTAACAAGGCACTAAATCTTTCAGTAGGTCGGGAAATCATCTTAAATTTAGTCCTGAAATCAATGTCCATAAAGAAACATGAATTTTTTAATTTTGATTCTTCCATAACCACCACCCTGTACACCCAAACCAAATCTCACCCATTAGAAAAACAAAACACAAGAATGACAACAAATAAATCTAATTGCATTGTACTTTTTAGTAACAGTACCAACATGAAGAAAACCAAAAAGAGGATCGACCGACTTTCAACACAATCAAAGTTTTACCATGAGAGCATGGGCTAACTGAAAACAATTAAAAACCGGACTTGTTCAAATTGCAAAATCTTTATTTAGATGATGGAATTGTTAGGTATTTTCTTTGTTGGTTAAATGTTCTATTTTTTGTTTTTTTGGATTATGTAAATATGAACAAAATAGTTATTTTTTGTTGATTAAATTGTATTTCTGAATGTATAAATGAATTCAGTGTGTTGAAAAATTCATAAGACACTTTGATTATACAAACTTAGCCACTCAAATCTACAGATACAACCATTCCTTACCCTATTTAAAGAAAAATCAAATGAAAAAAAAATTCCATAAAAAAAATAAAAAATAAAATGTTTAAACTATACTTTCATAAAATACTGACCAACAATCATGATTTACACATTCAAATGATGATCGTTCTCAGATTCAAAAATGAATGAATGGAATGGAGTTAGTCACTCTTGCTCCAATTCAAAACAATGGATTTGAATAAACAAAATGGTGCTAAATCTTCCACAATGGGCCTGCTCAAATTCGAATTCAAATTGACCATGACAGGATATCTCAAATTCAAATCGACCACGAATGTTTTCGTCCCCTCACAGAATCACCAGGACTATTTTCCAGCGCTCATGTCATTAATGCACATAGTATGGTGATCCTGCAATTGAATGCAGCTGCATTGGGAAATGGAGCCACCGTGATATAGGGAAAATTTGAATTCAAATTGACCATGACAGGCGCTCTCAAATTCAAATTCAAATTGGAATGTTTCCGTCCTCTCACCGAATCATTTCATCATGGGGTAGCAACGCTCCCCCTATCATAGGAAAGGCAAGGGACCAGATCATAGATCACCGTCGAGCAGGAGATGGCAGCTTCTGCACCGCCCATCGTTGCCACCTGCACTGCCAACGTGAATACCAGAACTTTCCATATTGTTCTCATCCTCATCGTTACCAGGCCTCTCTTCTTAACTCTAAAACCCGAAATATCAAAGGAATCGGGACAATGCGGTTCTAGTTTGCAGGGCACCTATATAAATACAGAGTTTTGGTTCTTAAGCGTGAACTTATCCTCATTAATGGGTGCCAGAACAATATGCGGTGCTCTCCCAACAGACTTGATCGCGTGAAACTTCGATACATGGAACAAAGAAATGGAAGAATCTTTCTTTTCAGATTTGGATGCAATAGAAATTTTAGTTTGATGGATATACATAACTGGAGTCGTGTTCCGAATTCCTTGAAATAATGGGATGAACTGGACATTGAGCCGATTGGAATATAGGTTGTATGTCGCATAAAGAACAACTACACGAATAATCGATTGCTATATTCACCGGTGAATTAATTTGTAATACATATTTCATTTCCAGAGAATTTAATGTATATTGTGAAGTATCATGTCAATCACAAAATCTCTCTTTACAACTAACTAGATAATGTGAAAATATAGCAAGTTGGCTTTACCCTTATTTTTCGATAATTCCAAGCCCTCGAAATAGGCATAAAAGAACCAAATCGCGAAGATACAAGATACTGAGCTGCCTTCCAAGATTCAATATCATTAAATTGTATCCTTAATACTAAGGTGCAACAGAAACTCTAAATACTTGTTTCACCACTTGGGATAAACAACCTTTTATCAGAAGTTGGTTGCCAAATTCACATTATGTAGATTGAAATTTGGAACGGTTACTAGAAGAATGGAAACTGAAATTGGAAGAAAACCAACTCATACTTTCCCTAAGATGCAACGATATTTTGAGGACATTGGAATTTGAAAAGCTAAAGCTCATACTGTGTCTAGGCTGCTTCCTATGCAAGAGATTGAAACATTGTATCACATAATGATGAAACTCTCTTCCAAATATTATCATTAAATTTCACGATTTAGAGAAGAAAAAAAAATGCAAAGAATAGATTAGAATATATGCTCAATTTTATTCATGTGGTCAAAGGATTTTTATAATTTTATAATAGGTCCAATCAACTAACTATCTAATTGAAAGAAACAATAAACTAAATGAATGCATGTTAAAGGATGGAAGAAAAGATAAGTAATGCATACACACATAACTTCAAGGTTGAAAGATGCAACTCACTATCCATGAATGTTATTGGAAAATTAGAAAAGTGCCTTCAAGATATGTGAGTTGTTGATGAGGCATCCTTCTTGGGAGGCATGCCCTTATGCTCCTTTTGGTTTGGTTTAGATTGAAATCATCCTCTCTTTCCTCCTGGTTTAGGAATGGTTTTAGGGGAAAAATAATGCTATGATCTTTGGACATCAATGCTGAGTGTGACATTGCAAGAAGAGGAATAGATTCGTAAAGAATGTTGCTGTGGTGGAAAATAAGTGATTGGTATGGTGATTATCATGTGTATTTTCCTTTTGGTGTCGAAGTGTCATGCTAAATTAGACAAAATGCTAATAGTGTACATAAACATGTGAATCACTGAAATTCATATACCAAGTGAAAACATGAAAGAATATTAAGCATAGATGTACATAGAACAAAGTATTGGTATAGGGTATAGAATACATAACTTAAAACTGTTAAAAAAGTCCAATGTCTAGGAGCCAAATCATTGTTATCTTTGATTCTTATTCTAATGCAAAAAACATTTGTGATTCCACGTGGTTAATTGATTGCATCATGACAAAGAAAAGGTGATAATGAAGTATTCTAAAGAGGATATATGAGTGCATCTATAAGCTAAAAAAGGTTGGAAGCAACATCCTAATGTTGAGTGTTGAACTACAATAGAGATGGCATATAAGGAGATCACATTATCTAGTTAGTTGTAAAGAGAGATTTTGTGATTGACATGATACTTCACAATATGCATTAAACACTACAATGAAATATGTATTACAAATTAATTCACTGGTGAATATAGCGATAGATTATTAGTGTAGTTGTTCTTTATGCTACATACAACCTATATTCCAATCGACTCAATGTCCAGTTCATCCCATTATTTCAAGGGATTCGGAACACTACTCCAGCTATGTATATCCATCAGACTAAAATTTGTATCAGAAAAGAAAGATTTTTTTCTTTGTTCCATGCATCGGAGTTTCAGGTGATCGACTCTGTTGGGAGCGCGCCGCATATTGTTCCGTCACCCATTAATCAGGGTAAGTTCACGCTTAAGCACCAAAACTCTGTATTTATATGGGTGCCTTGCAACCTAGAACCGCATTGTCCCGATTCCTTTGATATTTCACGTTTTAGAGTTAAGAAGAGAGGCCTGGTAACGATGAGGACGAATACAACATGGAAAGTTCTGTTATTCGCGTTGGCAGTGCGGGCGGCAGCGATGGGCATTGCAGAAGCTGCCATCTCCTGCTCGACAGTGATCTCTGATGTGGTCCCTTGCCTTTCCTATGTTACGGGGAGCTCTGCTAACCCCACGGCGGCATGCTGCAACGGCGTTAAGACTCTCAACGAGACCACCCAGACTACTTCGGACAGACAAGCAGCGTGCAGGTGCATTAAATCTGCTGCTGCTTCCTACCATTACAACTCCGATAAGGCCGACAAAATACCTGCTCTCTGTGGCGTATAGTTTCTGCAGCTACAGAAGCTACAGTTTTTTATTCTATTCACAGCTCTGTATAGCATCCGGGAGCTTGTGACTACAACAGGGGCTGGCCTTTTTTAAACAAGTTAGGAGGGAAACCAACCAGGTTCAAATTTTTGAATTTGAATTTGAATTTGAGAAAAAGTGGGATTCGAAACCACTGTTCCGTCACACTGCTGCCAACACAGCTACAGTACGTCCATCGACACCCTGCAATACGCTCCAAACGAGGTGGCTACGGCGCAAGGGAGGTGCACGGTCAAGCAGGGCCGGTGCAGCAGTATCAATGTGAGAACCGGCGAGAACGAGTGTACAGTAAAAGAAGAGTAAATGGAATTTGATGTTGCCCACAGGTTTTTTAGAAGAGTAAATGAAACAAAGAATTTGATATTGCCTATAGGTTTCTCCTTAGATTGCAATTGCAAGTTCTGAAAGGTCTGAAAGGTAGGTTTGAAATGCCATTTCACTTTTATTTTAGTAATGTATTTTATTTTTATATTTTTTTTTCATTAAAAGGTTTTTATTATAAATTTTTGTATATTCAAAAAAATGATTGTAATTAAAACTTAAAATGTCAAGAAAAAAAATAATAATCGTCATCTAATTTTCATTTAACATAAGTAAATTTGAAATTCCAACCCTGTTTATGTCCATCTTACCTGACCTGCTGAGTGTGGAGTACTCCAATCCACATATAATTAATTTAATACAAAATGATTGTACTTAAAAGTTAAAATACTAGGAAAAAAAAACAAATAACCGTCATCAAATTTTCATTTGACAAAAGTAAAGTAAATTTGAAATTCCAACCCTGTTTATGTCCATCCTCCCTGACCTGCTGAATGTGGAGTACTCCAATCGACATATAATTGGCTTAATATAAGATAGATAATGCTTACCTTTAGTTATCTATTAAAACTCTACATATTTTAATTTATTTTATCAAATAATTAAACAATAATAGAGGGCATCATTTGTTTCATTCTATAAATGAGCAATTGTAAAAGAATCTGATTTCATTCCATTGCAATTTTGTTTACCCTGATTCTCAAGTATTGAGAAATAGAGACACACATCGTGCCAAAGGTCTGGTAACTAGGAAGCAAATGGTAGCCAGTTTGCACTGGTAGACGAAAATATTAAGGTGATTAAGTGCCCATTCTCAATCTCTCGCATTACTTGTTTATTATTCTGTGTCTCATGGCATCTTCCTCCAACTCAGAATCAGTACAACAACTGCTACGAGTACGATGTGTTCATCAATCACCGAGGCCCTAATGTTAAGAAAACCTTTGCCAGTCATCTTTACCATCGCCTCAAACAACACCGATTACGAGTCTTCTCGGACCAGGGAGAATTACAGAAGGGAGATAATTTAACTCCTGAGATAAAGAGTGCTATTAGAGCTGCCTCCATCCATATAGCTATTTTCTCTACCAATTATTGCCAGTCACATTGGTGTCTGGAGGAGCTGTTGCTCATGTTGAAGTCGAAGCGGGAGTTGGGGTCCACCATTATTCCCGTCTTCTATGGTGTCAAGCCTTCAGAACTTCGGTGGGTGGAGGGAGACAATGGATTGTATACTCGAGCCCTGCGCATGTTCAAGCCCCGTTGGTGGACGTAGGGTGAAGTTGGAGTGTATGCTCAAGCCTTGCGTAAATTAGCAAAGAAGAAAATATCTGACTATGAAACTGGTGAACAGAAGTTGTGATACAACTCAAACACTATTCGAAATTGGAGGGAGGCTCTTTCTGATGCTGCAGATATAAAGATAAAATATATGAGGCAAACAACACGGTGAGGCTATGCTCACTTCTCTATTATTAAATGAAGACAGATTGCATCTTTATATAGAAAAAGACTCTACCGAGTTGGTTACATGCAAACCAAAGACAACTAGACTCTTAACT
>SNQJ01S0007409.1:382062-397607 GCA_010110895.2 Picea sitchensis | reverse complement strand
TAGTTTTCAGGAACAAAATGTGATTTGTGTTGCTAGTTTCATACAATGCTTTAAGAGCTGTCCATGTTTCAGCAAAAGTTGTAGCGTCTCTAATATGTTGAATTATGCTATCTTTAATTGACATGCGCAAAAATACCTTTGCCTTGTTTTCACGCTTCTCCCAGTCTTGGATCTGTGCTGTTGTCGCACCTATAGCCGCATCAGGTTTCAGTTCAGTTCCATTCGCAATGTTCCAGACACCATAGCCCTCCATGAACGTTTGTATCTTGAATTTCTAGTTAATGAAGTTTGAGCCATCTAGCTTGTTGGCTTCGTTGAGGTAGGTCTCTGCCAGTGGATTCGCCATCACTGCAAGATATTATCTGCAAGTGAATTACCAAGGATATGCAACTTTCTGTCGAGTTTTTTCCTGTGCTGAGCAGTCCGTCGCTCTACCTTCGGATCCACTGATTCAAATCTATCTTTGTTCTCAGCTTAAATCATGCATGCATCTTAATATCCAAAATATCCACTTTTAAAGAAAAACTTATAACTCCCTCTTTATATATAAAAAATAACCAACATATAACTCCACCTTTTTAAAGAAAAAACTTATAACTCCACTTTTACCAAGATAAAATATAAATTTCTTTAAAAAGAATTTATTATCCTTAAGTCACAACTCCACCTTAAGTCATAACTCCACCTTTTTCTTATGAAACTATCATAAAATTCCTTTAATAAACTTTATAACTCCACCTTTACCTCTTAAAAATTAAAGCTCATATAAAGACTCATATATAAAGATTTTTATATAAAAACTCCACTTCACAGCATGCAAACTCACGCTCCAAACTTCATGCATGTAAGAATACTCACCCACGCAGTAAAAATGAAAAACTTATACTCATAAAGAAAAAGCTCCAATGCACACAAACTATATAAACTTTTAAAATTCAAGATTTGCTTTTCACGCATGAGTAAATACTTTGGTTTCCGCACCTCACGCTGGAGTTGACTTTGGTTTCCGCACCTCACGCTTGACTGCAGGAAGTTCACACCTCACTTTGGTTTCCGCACCTCACGCTGGAGTTGACTGCAGGGAGTTCACACCTCACCCTTTACTTGGCTGCGGGGAGTTCACAGGTCTGGAATACTTTGGTTGCGGGAATCGTGAAGGATGTTCGCACTTAAATGCACATACTCTGCGAACTTTTCTGTTCCGAGCATGTGCAAATGTTTGAGTAATATAGGTTCGCACCCTACCAGAGGAGAGACCTGCGAACTTCTAGAATTTACGCACCTCATTTTCATGGCTTTGATACCAAGATAAAATATACGAGGCAAACACTTCTCTATTATTAAATGAAGACGGATTACATCCTTATATAGGAAAAGACTGTACCGAGTTGGTTACATGCAAACCAAAGACAACTAGACTCTTAATTAAGAACTGACTCTTAACACGCCTACAACTGACTCTCACAACTTAAGCTCTCACAACTGAAGCTTATGACTGGTGCTTGGTTTCGAGCCGGAGGTGTATAATGAACGGTGAGACCTCTAACCATCCCTGTTCGTTCATCTTCGTTTTCTTCATTTGTTGGATTCAAAACTTTGTCGTACTTTATCTAGGCTTTTCTTACTAGTAAGTTTATTCTGGATATAATTAGTGACGAGGGGCAGCTGTTGGATGATCTTGTGAAACGAGTACTGGAAGTAGTTCCAAAAACACCCCTGGATGTCTCCAAATATCCCACTGGATTGGATGACAAACTAAAAGATTTTGAAGAAAGAGTGTTATTGCACCAGCACAAAAATGGGAAGGTTCGGGTTGTAGGAATTGTGGGATTTGGAGGGATTGGGAAAACCACCCTGGCAAAACAATTCTTCAACCGTGAGAGATCACATTATCCTCGTTCTTGTTTTTTATTTGAAGTGAGAGGAAGCTCTCTAAAGTCGTTGCAAAGTACTTCTTGATGATTTAACTCCGTTGTCTGAACAAATAAACAGCACTGCTGAAGGCATAGAGAAGCTTGAAAGCATCTCTCTTCTTCTCGCGTTCTTATCATTTTAGATGATGTGGATAATAATGACCAGCTGGATGCATTACTTTTACCCGCAAAGGATGTCCTTGATTCCAAGAGCTTAATTCTAGTTACGTCTCGCCATAAGGACGTACTTACAAGCTCAGGAATTGGAGCATTATCAATTTACAAGCTACAAGGCCTCAATCGACAACACTCCATAGAGCTCTTCTGCTTGCACGCCTTCCACCAACTTCAACCTGTTGCAGGATTTGAACAAGTGGTTGATGCGTTTGTGGATGTCTGCGATGGATTGCCATTATCTCTTAAAGTCATCGGGGCGCTTCTTTATAGCAAAAAAGTTAAGTATTGGAAAGCGCAATTGCGCAAAATCTCCAATATACTTCCCTATGAGATTCAAAAGACACTGAAAATTAGCTACGACAGTCTCGATGACGAGGAGAAGCAGATATTCTTAGACATTGCCTGTTTCTTCATAGGAGAAGACAAGGATACCGCGATCAGGATATGGAACGGATGCGGGTGGTCAGGAAGGCTGTGTCTTCAGAAGCTAGATGATAAGTGTCTCGTGGAGTTTCATTGGAAAAAATGCACCATGTTGGACCCTGTCATGGAGGTGGACGGGAAAGAATGTATAAAAATGCATGACCACCTTAGAGACTTGGGAAGGTCTCTGGCGGAGATAGAACCTCGGCGTCGTCTTTGGGGCCAAGATAATAAAGTTTGTGATTCCACGTACCTAAATTGTTCTTGGAGTATGATTTTGATGTGAATTCAATGTTTTAGATAATAAATTGGATATTTGTTTTTTGAAATTTTAAATTAATTGTTAAAGATAATGAAATATAATTACGGTTTTAATGAGTTTTTTAATTACAAATTTCAATCTTGAAAAATACTGAAATATTCTTAATCTTGCACTCAAATCAATGAATGAAATTAAAAAATAATTACCCTACCCCCTAATTGCCACTTTTAATAATTAATATTTATATAAAACTTCATTGCCACGACCAATTTTTTTTTATGGATGTGAAGAGTGGTCAGGTTTGGAATTCCAATTAACGGAGCCGTGGTTAAGCTGGACACATGTTGCATGCCAGGTTCAATCTTCAATCTTTGGAACCATTAACTGAACCATTAACAATATATGAGGAGGGTTGTCAATTGTAGGATTCTATCAATTAATAGTAATCGTTTCAATTAACACGCCGGGTAGAGAGTCTACGTTTGAAAACTTCATGCTTGGATTCTAGATATGATTTTCTTTTATAAAAATCCTAACCCTCAGCCTTGCAGGTTTTGTTCCGATCTGAGGTGTTCCTATTTGAGGTTTCCACAAATGATGAAATAGAAGTTTCGATCGATATCATTATGCAGAGACTATGTCTCTAAGCTGAGGTTTAATATGTTCTGTTGCTCATCTTTTCAACATGGTGATCATTGCTCTATCCCATTAATCGCAGGGTTCAATTCCAGTTCCATTTTACTGTTATTTTTCCTTAGATATGCTCTTTGAAGCTCCAGAAACCCTAATCCTTTTATTTCAACAATTTTCCGTAATTTATTGAGCCTCGCAATGAGGGTTTGTTTCTTTTCCGATATCGACTTTGTATATGAATGATAATGGGATTTCTATGGATTTTTATCTGTAGATAAATCACATCTCTCGTCCTATTCATGTTATAGTACATTGAGGTTTTTCTACTTTCATTCCAACTACTACATCCAAATCACGTGGAGGCTATTAAACTGCTGAAACCAAATTAGATACCAGGTATGTATGGATCTCTTAGTATTATCCCTGCATGATCATTTATTAAAGTATTGCATTATTAATTATTTAATTGGGTGGGGGTTTCATGTATTGGGTGGGCGACATCCCAAAATGTCGTTATTAATTATCTTAGGTTCTATTGATGGTTGACCCAAATAATGTTTGACTTTTCTTACATTGATGCAATATCCAGATCCCAATGGAATCGGCTTTGGCCTGGGAGCTTCTCAACTGATTCTGTACTGATTTATAGAAAGGGAAATCCCAAGGGAGAAGTAACTCAACCTCTTACACACAGATATGAATTCTACCAAGCTTACGTGTGCCCGCCCTTTTTTCCTCCAGACCTATTATCATGTTGAAATCGCCCCCAAGGATCCATCGTTAGGTGTTGATGTGATTGTAAATCCATTCTAAGTGGTGGAGGAAGGCTTCCTTGTCTCTCGGTCTTGTGGGTCCATGGACATTCGTGATGAAGCCGTGTTTGTTCAAACCAATAAGACAGAAGGAGGTTGTGATGGTCCAGTGGGAGGTAAAGAAGCCGTCCAATAGTACTGTCACTGGGTTCCAAAGCATGACAAGCCCTCCCGCTGCCCCCTTAGCATCAATTTCGACAAGATTAGCTTGTTTCCAACATTTTTTAAAAATTTGTGAAGCTTCCACTCCCGCGTATTTTGTTTCTTGCAAAAGAAGAATGTATGGTTGTTCCTTCGTTATCCTTTCTCGAAGCAATCCTTGCTTACTTCTTGCATTGAGACCCCTTATATTCCATGATAGCATCTTCATGAGGACAATGAGGGTTGGAGGGGAGGAAATTTGTCCGAGATCAGGTGGATTTGGCCCGAGTTCACTAGGAAATTTCCCACTTCTTGAATGAGTTGATGTTTTGGTTCCTTGCCTCTTTTTTTCTCATCTTTTGTAGATTTGCGCTGATCCTTCGAACTGCCTTTTTGTATTCCAAGATTTGAACTGGCGCGGGCTGATCCTCCTGTTGATGAGTTGAGGAAGACTTTGTGGACTTTGCGTAGCTGATCCGACGGTATAGTGTAGAGCTGTTGTTTTCGGTAGGATTATTCCAGGTGTGCCATATCTATTCCTGCAAGCCCCTGATCTTCCAGATCTATGTCAGGGTCTCTAATTTCCGATCCAAGATTTGTAGGAAGGTGTAATGTTCCCAAGCCAATTTTTTCGCTTGGAACACTAACTGACTACTAATTTACTTGTTGGTTTGTGTGTGTTTGTGGCCTCTCAAGTTTTGTCCTTAGAGTTATATTCAATTATTAAGCAAATATCTGAAGATATACTTAATGCAAATACAAGATCTAACCAATACACAAAATATGGAACCCAAAAACATAGATCTGACCTTTATTATTATGAAAAGTAAGAAACTGATACAAAGTGGATGCAGATCTGGAATAACATCAGATGGCTCCAAGAGATAATATATGAGTTGCTACAAAATGCTCTCGATAAGATAAGAAAGCCTCCAACAGCTGGATATACAATGAAGATCAATGCAAGAATAAACAGGGTCACGTCCAAACCCCCCTGGCTGAGGGCACATCCTGCTGAAGAGATGAGAAGACCAAGATTTCGACCTAGCTAAAGGAGATCTCCAAATAGTGCTAAACTCCACAGAAAGATAGATCAGGGCGAGTAGAATCCCTCCCTGAAGTTTGAAGTCCAGATGCCAAAGGTTACCCCTCCAAAATGTTGAAAACCTAATCCAGGTTGTGCCCTCCTGAAGACTGTCAAGCTCAATATTTTGGCCCTGATGGAGGAGGCCTCCAAACACCCTGAAAATCTCTAGAAAGATAGATTGGGCCACCACAAGCTATTGGGAGAAGTCTCAGGGTTAGAACTGAGGTATAAACCTCTGAAACTAGACAAATTTGAATCACAGTTGTGCCCTCCTTCTCTCAAAAATGTCCCCAAGCTCCAGATAATAATATAGCAGGAGTAAGCCTCCCAAAATGCTCCAAATCTTATGAACAAGGCCCTGGAAGCAATACCCATGCGCTAGAATGTCAATAGACCCTGTCATAATGCTGGATCAAACCCCTCTCCAAGAAATGATGCACCCCTACTAGAAAACCCTCAAGGGTACGGCTTGTTGCCATCTTGAATCAATGATGGTACCTGTGAATACTATAGAATGGTGTGGGTGGAGTATTTCATCCCTGAGACCAAGCTTGGAACAAGGTGAGTGGAATCTTTCACCACTGAGTTGTTCTCTAGGGTGTGTATTCTCAAAACCCTCAAAACTATATGCTCAAGAGCCCAATAGCCAAATGCAATAATATCTAAGATGAAATGAGAGGTGCGCCCTAGGATTTCCTTTATACCTCTTTCTATTTCTCTGTTAAGTTAAGTTAACCCTAAGGTTCAATTCCTAACTCAACCTCAAGCGCTCTATTTCTGCATTGAGTTACTTTTTACCTTTTTACCTTTTTCCAAGTCAACTTCAAAATATAACATTGATTTAACTGACCTTTCCCCATGTTGCATGAGACTATGGTCTAGTGTGGATGAATAGACCACTAAGTCTTTCCAAACCTCTTCATCAAGAGGTGGGGCACATTACAGTCTCCCCTGCTATAAATTGCTTGCCTACAAGCAATTCCGAACATGTTTCTTGTATCACCTGTTCATTCTCCCACATGGCATCATCAATGTGCAAGTCCTTCCATTTGACTAAGTAATCTCTGATGCTCGTCCTCTGGAGTTTCTTCTCCCAAACCTTCAATATTTTCTCTGGCACCAGTACCAATTGCCCCCTTTCATTTAAAGGTGGCATCCCCTCAAGTGGGGTGATGTGTTGACCCTCTTCAGGCATGACACGTGGAAAACGTTGTGTATTCTGCTACCCTGTGGGAGCTCAAGCTCATAAGCCATGACCCCTACCTTTCTGTTGATCCTGTAGGGCCCAAAGAACTGGGGTTGGAGCTTTTTTGCTCCAGTCCTTTTGATAGAAGCTTGTCTGTACGGTTGTAGTCTTAGGTAGACCAAGTCACCAAACTCAAAAGTACACTCTACCCAATGTTTGTCTACTTGGACCTTCTACTGATTCTGTGCCCTTTGTAGATGATCCTTCAATTCCCTGAGTATATCCTGACTCTGTTGCACCCAATCATGTACCATCAGGGGGCTCTGCTATCACCAAAAGCAATCTCTACAAAAGAGCATGGGTCATAATTGTACAACGCCCTGAATGGATTCATGCCTATGGACATGTGATAGGTGGTGTTGTAACAATATTCCCCCAAGTGTAGCCACCTAACCCATGCATTCTTCTTCCCTGCGACATAATTCGTGAGGTATCCTTTTACCCATTTGTTAACTATTTCAGTTTGCCCATTAGTCTGAGGATGATAACTATTTCTACGGGTCAAGGCCGTACCAACCATCCTGAATAACTCCTTCCAAAAGGTGCTCATAAATCGACTATCCCTGTCACTAACAATGATTTTGGGTAAAACCATGTAGTCTAAAGATCTCTCTAAAGAATAGCTCGGTCCCCTGTGTTGCACTGAAGTCTGTAGCAATGGCGAAGAAGTGTGCAAATTTAGTCAATCTATCCACCACTACAAAAATACAATCCTTACCCTATGCCCTTGGAAATCCTGTGATGAAGTCCAAGGAGATGCTCTCCCATTTGTGTTCTAGGATGGGTAGAGGTTGTAGCAGTCTCGTTGGATGAGTGTGCTCATCCTTATTTTCCTGGCAAGTAGTACACTCCTTGATGTGACTCATCACATCTTCTTTGAGGCCCTTCCATGAGAACCTTTCCCTTACCTTCCTGTATGTTTTGCCAATCCCTTGGTGCCCTGTCACCGGTGAATCATGACATGCCTATAGTATCTTGGCCTTGAAGGTTGACTCGAGAACCAAGAATATTCGGCCCTTGTAGTAGATGATGTCATCTATGACTCTAAAGTTATCATCCTATATTTTCCCATCCATCAACTAAAAAGCGAATTGATTTTTGGAATATTCCACCAAGAGGTGAGCCTTCCAGTCAACTGATATATATGTCATGGAATAAACTGGCGGCCTCCTGGATAAAGCATAAGCAACTATGTTGTTTTTCCCTTTGACAAATTCAATGTCAAATTCATAGGCTTGTATCTTTCTGACCCATTTCTACTACCTCTCATTTAAGTCCTTCTGTTCCAAGAAGTACTTAAGGCTATTGTGATCTGATTTCACCACAAATATTGCACCTACCAAGTATTGCCTGAATTTGGCCAAAGCGTGCATGATAGCCAACATCTCTTTGTCGTAGATGGTGTAAAGTATCTCAGGGCCCCTCAATTTTTGACTCTCATAAGCAAGAGGGTGCTTATTCTACATCACTATGGCCCCAATGCCTTCTCCGGAGGCATCACACTCCAATGTGAAAGGTTGGTCGAAATCTGGTAAGGCCAACACTGGGCATGTGCTCATTACTCTCTTCATCCTGTCAAATGTAGCTTGTGCCTCTTCACTCCATCTGAAAGATCCTTTCTTAGTTAGATCAGTTAAAGGTGCATAGAGTTGGGAGAACCCTTGGATGAATCTCCTGTAATAGCTGCAAATACCAAGAAATCCTCTCAGCTCTGTAAGATTTTTATGTGTGGGCCACTCAACTATTGCCTGGATCTTCTCTTGATGTACCTATACCCCCTTAAATCCAATAATGTGCCCCAAGTAGAGAACCTTTTTCATTCCAAATTTACATTTGGAATCCTTGGCATACAAAGATTGGCCCTCCATGATAGTTAAGATCTGTTCCACATGCTGAAGGTGGTCCTCCCACGTCTTGCTATAGATTAGCAAGTCATCAAAGAACACAAGAAGATGCTTCCTCAACTGCTTGTTAAAGACATGGTTCATACATGACTGAAATGTGGTTGGTACATTGGTTAATCCAAATGGCATCAATAAGAATTCATAGTGGTCGTAGTGACACCTGAAGGCAGTCTTAGGGATGTCCTCCTCCCTCATTTTGATTTTATGGTAACCAGAGGGTAAGTCAATCTTTGTGAAGTAAACAACCCCATGGAGCTCCTCCAATAGCTCATCAATCCTCAGGATGGGATACCGGTTTTTGATAGTCTTCTTGTTTAGTGCTATGAAGTCAATGCACATGCGCATGGTTCCATCCTTCTTGTTGATCGGTACCACTGATGAGGAAAAAGGGATGGAACTTGGTCTAATGTTACTCATATCTAAAATCTCTTTGATGGCATTCTCTATTCCATCCTTGTACTTATTTGGTTGTCTGTAAGGAGTGGCGATGACTAGCTTTTCCCCTTCCTCCAACTCAATGATATGCTTGAATACCCTATTTGGTGGCACACCTGGTGGGATGGGTCCAAACACCTTACTGTGTTTGTCAATGATCCTCTCAATCTCTGGTGCGTAGTGAACCTTTCCCTTTTTGTCCACACATGCCAGAATATTGCACTCAATAGCATATACAATCTCCTCTCTCCTGAAAATGGCCTCCATACACAGTGTTGTGACTACTCGGGCTGTGTTGCCTGTCATGCCTATGAGGACTACCTTTCTTCCACTCTCCTCTATGAAAGACACTTCCATGGTCTTGTAGTTGGTGGTGATAGGCCCCAACGTGTTGAGCCATTGTACTCCAAGGATTATATTTGTGTCAGGGAGGTCCATCACATAAACATCTTGTACTAGATCATGCCTACCCAGTGTAAGCTTCATCCCTGGAATGCACCTGTTACAAGGCATGGTGCTTCCTCCTTCTACCTCCACCTTGAATCCTTCAAACTCAATTGTGGGTATATGCCTCCTCTGTAGCAATGTTGAGTCAATGAAGTTGTGAGAAGCATCCCCATCAATGAGCACTGACACCTTTTTCCCCTGCAATACTCCTCTCATCCTGAAGGTGTTGTACTTGGTTACCCCACTGATGGATTCCAATGTATCCCTCTCCTCCGCTGCACTGTCATGACCTGTAGCCTCCTCCTCTGCAGTTTCGGTGGTGTCTTCCTCCATGTTCTGGATGTGGATGAAATCCTCATCCTCTTCATTATCTGATGTCACCTCAATGTAATGAGCTTGGCCATGACCCATACACTTGTGGGATGGGGTCCATGGCTCTTTTCATGTGTAGCATAGTTGTTTTATTCTTAGTTATGTTTTGGTGTTCTCATCCATCCTACCTTGTCCCATGTCAAACCCGCTTGGGTCTCTTCCTCCTGGATTCACTGGAGGTATTTGATCTCTCCCTTCGGTGTTTAGAGGTGGTCTAGGCATAAATTTCGGTTTTGCAGCTGGCCCTAAATCTCTCGTCCTCCAAATAGCATCCTGCAACTTGGTGGGCTTAAAATATTTAACCCAACCCTTCAAGGGTTCCATCAATCCCTCGGTGAAGAGAATCATGAGTCTAGACTGTGACACGTCCTGTACCATGACTGCTAGCCTCTAGAACTCCTCAATATACACCTCCGGTGCTCTTGTTTGTCTGAGTTTTGTGAGTTTCCTGAAATGTAGTTCTGGATCCCCCTGGTCAAACCTATCAATGATCCTATGAGTAAACTCTATGTATGCCACTATCTGATTGTGGCCCAATGTGGTCAATCCATGATGCCACCAATCATGATATTTTCCATCCAAGTACATGGTGGCAAACTTGATGGCATCCATCTCCCTCATAGGGTTAAGCTACAGGTAAGTGTCTAGTTTTTGTATCGATGCTTGTGTAGTCATCTTGGTCAAACCATCAAAGTAGGGAATCTCCATCTTCCCAACCTTGTGCTCAAGCTCATAGTTGTTCATGTGGTATGTCTTGGGCTTGTTTCTGAATTTTAATCCATAGAACTGATCTAGGGTGATCTGCCTCTAAACTGATAAGCTCAATGAGTTGTACTCCCTAGAATATTGATCAAACTGATCTGGGTGGTTGGGCTGTGTGCGCTCATCAATAAATGAAGGTAAGTACGACCTAGGAGTGGTCTTGCTGCTTATATGTCCCTGGGGTGCTCCCCCTCCATGGATTCCCTCAGAATGGTGATAGGGAATATGTTCCTGCTAATACCTATTCCCTCCATGAGATCCGCTAGTTTCCTTGTTTGCATAAGATTCTAGGCCTTTCCCCTTGTAAGTCATCTCCATCAACATTTCTGCTATCCTTGTTTGGTTTTCATATACCTTCCTCAAGGTCTCTGATATTGAGGTCTGTCCCCTATGGTTTTCCTCTTGTCTTTTCTATAAGTGGTTGACCAATGTACTCTCTATCTACTGTATGGATTTACGTAGTTCCTGTGTCAATGTCGCCAATCCCTGTGGCTCACTGTCCTCACATGAACCTTCCATATCGGCCTCTGCCTCACTTGTCATTTTCCTCCTTCTTCCCATATAAATGCCACTGAATTTCTGCATGCACTAATCCTCACAGGATGGGAGGATTAGAGCTCTGATACCACTGTAATGTTCCCAAGCCAATTTTTTCGCTTGGAACATTAACTGACTACTGATTTACTTGTTGGTTTGTGTGTGTTTGTAGGTTGGCATCTCAAGTTTTGGCCTTAGGGTTATATTCAGTTACTAAGCACATATTTGAAGATATACTTAATTCAAATACAAGATCTAACCAGTACACAAGATATGGAACCCAAAAGAATAGATCTGACCTTTATTATTATGAAAAGCAAGGACCTGATACAAAGTGGATGCAAATCTGGAATAACATCATATGGATCCAAGAGATAATATATGAGTTGCTAAAATATGATTTCGATAAGACAAACAAGCCTCCAAAGGCTGGATATACAATGAAGATCAATGCAAGAAGAACCGAGGTCACGTCCAAACCCCCCTGACTGATGGCACGTCTTGCTGAAGAGATGAGAAGACCAAGATTTTGGCTCAGCTGAAGGAGATATCCAAATAGTGTTAAACTCCATAGAAAGATAGATTGAGGTGAGTAGAACCCCTCCTTGAAGTCTGAAGTCTAGATGCCAAAGTTTACCCTCCAAACTACTGAAACCCTAATCTAGGTTGCACCCTCCTGAAGACTGTCAAGCTCAATATTTCGACCCTAATGGAGGAGTCCTCCAAACACCCTAAAAATATCTAGAAAGATAGATCATGCCACCACAAGTTGTTGGGAGAAGTCTCAAGGTCATATATGAGGTATAACCTCTCAAACTGGACAAATTTGAATCACAATTGTGCCCTCCTTCTCTCAAAAACTTCCCCAAGATCCAGATAATAATCTAGCAGGAGTAAGCCTCCTAAAATGCTCCAAATATGATGAACAAGTCCCTACAAGTAATACCTAGGTGCTAGAATGTCAATAGACCATGTCACAACACTGGATCGAACCCCTCTCCAAGAAATGATGTGCCCATGCTAGAAAACCCTCAAGGGTACGACCTGCTGCCCTCCTGAATCGATGATGGTACATGTGAAGACTATAGAATGGTGTGGGTGGAGTATTTCATCCCCGAGACAAATCTTGGAACAAGGTGAGTGGAATATTTCACCATTGAGTTGTTCTCTAGGGTTTGTATTCTCAAAACCCTCAAAACTATATGCTCAAGATCCCAATAGCCAAATGCAATAATATCCAAGATGAAATGAGAGGTGTGCCCTAGGATTTCCTTTATACCTCTTTCAGTTTCTCTGGTGAGTTAATTTAACCCTGAGGTTAAACTCCTAACTCAACCTCAAGCGCTCTATTCTTCCATTGAGTTACTTTTTACCTTTTTCCAAGTCAACTTCAAAATATAACATTGAGTTAATTGACCTTTCCCCATGCTGAATGAGACTATGTTCTAATGGGGATGAATAGACCACTAAGTCTTTCCAAACCTCTTCATCAAGAGGTGGGGGGAATTACAGAAGGGGTGTCTCTGAAAGGGGGATTTGGGAAGATCCTGGGGCTATGGGAGTGGGGTCTGAAGAGCCTTGAACTTGCGCTAGGATTGTGGGGTTTGTAAGGGGGTCAGTGGGAGTGCTGGGATTTTCTAATGGGGTCTGAAGGGATTCGAAAGAGTTACTAGTTGAAGGTCTAGAGGGGGCAGGGGGCTCTTTTGGCTGAGTGCTTGCGGCGACCCGTGACTTGGGTGAAGCCGTGCATGGTTTTGTCAGGATCCTTTGGATTGGATTTGCTAGGGTTATTTAAAGGACATTCGCGGAAGAGGTGACCATGTTCATGGAATTTTTGACAGTGGAAAGGGATTTTTTCATAGTCTAGGGTTTGGGACCATTCTTTGTCATGATAATCTAGGGTTATGGCTCCAGGAAGTGGTTTGGAGATATTTAGATAGACACAGATTTGAGCACAGGAGGTGTACCTTCGTTGTTTTATTGCCTGCGAATCTTTGACATATATGCCAATCGTGTTGCCAATGCCTACACATATTTCTTCCAGCCAAAACTCTTGAGGTAGCGAGTAGAGCCTCAGCCAGACTGGGGCATGCGTGAAATCTTCCTTCTCGGGGTTGAACCTTTCGGTCCAGAAACGAAGGAAAAGACCCGCTGAGTTGTAAAAGTACGAACCTCCTTCAAAGATTTTGTTTTTGTCCTCCAGGTTGTGCAGGATGATAATGAAGAAGCCTTTTGATCCAAGTTGAAGGTCATAGTGACCCTTGGGCTTCCACTAGTGCTGAATCCATTTGACTAAATCCTTTTTCGATCGCCATAATCCCAAAAATTTCCCTATCAGGGAGAAATCCCTCATGTATTGTTTCTGGTCTTCTATTATTGGAGAGATGATAGTATATTTGGGAGCTACCAGGGCCTATGGAATGCATTTTCCTGGTTCCTAGGTGCGATTTGTTTTTGGGTGGTTAGATTCTGGATCTATTTCCATCTGTTTCTCCTTCGGCATCTCTTCCTCCCAGATGATGTGCTACATTTATGTTGGAAGTTCGAAGGTCGAGCACTTGAAGTGTTTTAAGCTTTGCTCTGGAGCCATGACGGAGCTGTAAGAGGGGCCCATAGGCCCCCCTACCTCGGCCTCCATGGCCACAGCAGGATGTAGGGTGGTGTGTGCAGGGGTCGCAGATGAAACCCTAGCAGGGCGGTGCATGCAACTCATTCTATCACTTTGGGGATTTAATTACACATTAATAATCCATTAATTTATATACATTAATACATTAATGTATTCATTAATATCTTATAATTATATTTTAGTGTAAAGTAATAATTAATTAACACATTAATGGTCATCCCCAAGGCATGTCATCACAATGTGACGCAAATATCATGTGATAGGAATGCGACGACTATATCCTTGTCATTGCATTGTGACGAACATGGCATCCTCATGTTAATCCCTAAATAGTGGCTCATTACCCCTTAATTGGGGCATATTACATTAGTAATGTTATTTTATTTATGTCGGCTTTAGTCTATTAGTTGTAATTATACCTCCTAGACTCCTACATATACCAAGGATACATTTTCATTTGGAATCATCTTGTAATTGAACATTTATGTGGGAATAAGGAGGTTTCCCACTTGAAGAGGATTATTATATGAATTTATCTCTTTTTCAAGGCGTTGAGTACTTATTCTAAGGTTTTTCTATGCTATATTGATATTTGGTTCCTAACATATGGTTTCAGAGCGCAAGGTCTTGGGGTTTCACTGCTACATTTGAGACACCTTGGAATCTTCGCTATAACTTGTTTTCTACAATGATTCAGAAGGAACAACTTGGAATATATTTAGTAGATGGATCAATGTACGTTGGGTTAAAATTTCATCTCCCGAGGCCTTATACTTTCAGAGATACAACCTTTCTAATATAGGGTTATGGAATAATCTCGAATTGAGTCATTGCGGAATTTTCTCTATAAAAAAATTTCTGTAACGTTTTAGACCCTGAACTCCAGAGGCTATTCATAGAAATTAGTAAGGTATCTGTGGTAACAATTTCATCTTCTTGGTCATCTTACATTTTTAGATACACCGTGTGGAAGATAAGGTATCTGACTAGTCCTATTGACTAGTCTCAAGTAGGTGTTCCAGGTAAAACAATCATAACTTCTTTCTAGAGTATCTAAATTGAGTGATACTAGTTGCATTGGATAATGGACAAACCATAGTAGGCCTGGTATGAATTTCCAAATGTTTTATGAATTATTTTGGGCCGGACACGCTATACAAGTGAGATCTCCTGGAAAGGAAAAAAATCATCAAGTTGTGGGGAAGTTACCATAAATTCCACTTGGCACATCCAATTTTGATCAGACCTATGGCATTGCAGAGAAGAAATATCAGAGACCTACAAAAAAGAAAAATTCATACTCAGAAAGGCCAAAATTTTGGAGATACAATAAAAGGAAGATTGTCTAGCAGAACCACCTCAAAATCAAGGTTTAAAGTGATACTTGACCAACATGCCACCAAAAAAGGGAACTTCTACACCAAATAAGCCTCCAGGAAATCCTACTTGGACTCTTGATGAAGGTGAAGAAATGCGTAGGGACATAAATGATTTACAAAATAAGACAGTAACAAAATATGAACTACAAGAGATGGAAGCTAAGTTGGAGGCAATAAATACTAAGATGGATGGTTTAAAAGAGGAGGTCATGGAAGGATAGAAAATTTTTGTAATAGAGAGGACAATTGAAAGTGAAAATGTATCCCATGAAATTCATGATGAGGACACAAGGAAGGTGAATCAATAATGGAGAAAATCCAACTTTTGGTTGAAGACCAACCACGTTCCTAAGATCGATATGAGGAAGTTTGATGGCAAGGACCCT
>SNQJ01S0007409.1:368914-382052 GCA_010110895.2 Picea sitchensis | reverse complement strand
TTGCAGAAAACACTTGTCTCAAGGGGAGGGGCATGTAAATCCCTAAATAGTGGCTCATTACCCCTTAATTGGGGCATATTACATTAGTAATGTTATTTTATTTATGTCGTCTTTAGTCTATTAGTTGTAATTATACCTCCTAGTCTCCTATATATACTAAGGAGACATTTTCAT
Source organism: Picea sitchensis (assembly GCA_010110895.2). NCBI lineage: Eukaryota > Viridiplantae > Streptophyta > Pinopsida > Pinales > Pinaceae > Picea > Picea sitchensis. The sequence goes on along the minus strand of SNQJ01S0007409.1, from coordinate 381,878 downwards.
TTGGAATCATCTTGTAATTGAACATTTATGTGGGAATAAGGAGGTTTCCCCCTTGAAGAGGCTTATTATCTGAATTTATCTCTTTTTCAAGGCATTGAGTACTTATTCTGAGGTTTTTCTATGCTATATTGATATTTGGTTCCTAAAACCTCGTCATAATGTGATGCAAATATCATGTCATCGAAATGTGATGCAAATATCATGTCATCGCAATATGATGAAAATATCCTGTCAGATTGTCCCAATGTCACACAAATATCATATCGTCGCAATGAAACGACCATAGCCTTCTTGTCGCAGTGCGATGAACATAACATCGACCCAATTAATGCATTAAGGCTATGTTCAACCTAGGCTATTTACTAAGGTTATGTTCGACCTAGGATATTTAATAAGGCTATGTATTAATACTTTATTAATGTATTAGTATGGTCATTAAGGTCCTAATAATGTATTACTAAGGTCAGTAAAGTCAATGTATTACTACTTTATTAATGTATTATTAAAATGTATTAGTGTATTAATACTTTAGAAATGTATTAATTAATTACTACTTTACAATATACATTAATGTATTAATGTCATTCGTAGTGATGGTCATGGCTAGCCATGATATTTGCATTACATTGCAACAACATGATCGTGTCGCCGCAATGTGACGAAAATATCATGTCGTCGTTATGCGACGACCATAGCCTTCTAGACACAATGTGGCAAACATATCCTTGTTGTCGCATTATGACAAACATATCCCCCTCATCACAAAGTGAAGCAAATATCTTGTTGTCACAATATGATGTAGATATCATGTCATCCCAATGTCATGCAAATATCTTGCCATCGCAATCTGACGAACATAGCCTCGTGAAGACAAGGTTATGACCTCATTTAATTTAGACAAGGCCATTATACATTTATGTAAATTAATACTTTAATTTAGACATTTCATTAATGTAATAATGCATTAGTAATGTATTAATACTTTAATAATGTATTATTACTTTATTAATGTGTTATTAATTTTGTCTTTATTAGTGTATTATACTTTTGCGATATATAAATTAATAATGTATTAATTAAATAATATATTTAATAATGTATTCATGTATTTATTAATTAATATATTGCATTATCAATGTATCGATCAATTAATACATTATCAATCAATTACTATGTTACATTACACAAATGTAAATTAATACTTTAATTTATACATTAATAAACCATTAATTTATATACATTAATATAATATATTAATGTATTACATTAATAAGTTCTAATGATATATTATTGTAAATTAATAATTAATTAACACATTAATGATCATCCCCAAGGCATGTTGGCTTGTGAACTAGCAACAAACACTTTATAAAGGTGAAAAATGGTGTCGATTTGCCTATATCATGTAACATTCCCAAGCCAATATGCAAAGAACATCATGGTTTTGGGTGTCTTTTTAAACTTTTACTAGTTGTGGCATTTCGTCAAACACTTTACCGATTTACTTGTTTGTATGTGTTTGCTTGCAGGTTGGCCTCTTGATTTCGGCCTTAGGGTTTATGTTGATGAATTATATCTGTGTTGCAGCAATAAACAAGAAGATACCGTAATGCAACATACCTCAACCATATGCAAGATCAACAAGATGATAGACAAGCCAAAACACTTCAGATATGATTTTATTCATAAATAGAAGAACCTGATACAATGAAGATGTCGATCTAGAATGCTAAACAGTTGGATCCAATAACATAATAGGAGTTGCTACAAAATGCTCCAAGACGATACTCTAAGGCTCCAAAGGCTGAATACACTATGAATACCAATATAAGAATGATCTGGACCGTATGAAGTGTCAACCCCCAAGCTGGAAGATGCCATGCCCTGTTGAATCACTGAGTAGCCTCAACAATTCAGCCCTACTGTCAAAGATGTCCAATCACCCCAATAAATATACCAAACAGTAGATCGAGTGAAGGAAAGAACAACCCAGGTGCTCAAATCTCCAAGATCCCTCTCAAACCCTATGGATATGACTCTCCTCTAAGGAATGGTGTAACCCACTGGATGCCTGAAACCCTCGATAATTCATCCTCTCTCCTAGAGACCTCCAACAACTCCACCAATCCACTAGAATGATAGATCGGGGCACAAAAATGAGAACCCAAGTGCTCAAGTAGGAAAAATACCTTCTAGACCCTTAGATCTAGCCACCCTCCAAAGAATGATGCACCCTCCTCTTAGAAAAATCATCCCACTCTCAATGCAAATCATTCCTCCATAGGATTGCCTATGGAAGCATCCAATAATGGTGCTATGGCACCTGCAAGGAAAACCCAATTCCTGGAATTCCCAAAATCTCTTCTCCTTAGCTAGATCGAATCCTCCCTCAATGGATGGTACACCCCTCTTGTTGGAAACCCACAATGGGTGCACCCTCTCTCTCTCTCTCTGCACCTGTAACTAGTGTAGAATCCTCCTGCAACTGAGTAGATCTGGAACTAGAATGGTGTGGGGGAGTATTGCATCCATGAGACCAATCTTGGGACAAGCTAGGTGGAATATTTCACCACCGAATTGTCCTCTAGTGTTTGTTAAGTCAAAACCCTCAAAACCCCCAAGGTATGAGCTCTCTAGCTAGAAGTCAGATATCAAAATGATAAACATACATGAATGCATGAATAGAGGACCTTGCCTTTCCTTTATACTTCCTTCTCACCTTGTCCCTCCAAAGTGACTTTCATTTTACTAATATTTAATTAATCAATTAAATCAGTTTAATTAATAAATTAACCTTTTTACCTCTGAAAAGCGCCTTATCTCTCCTTGTGGCTTCCTTGGCCATTGAAAGTCACTTCTCACCATCCCATCATGTAGTGTTTCTCCTCTTGATTCCAATGAGATATTATAGAGGTTCCTCCAAGTAATGTGCCCAAAATGACCTCTTCAGTGAATTTAATTAACTTATAGCTCAAAATACTCAAAATCATGAAAATCGTCAGAACACAACAAAACCAAAACCAACCTGTGCGGAATGGATCATAATGATGAAATGGGATGAGTGATGCAAGCCAAACCCCAAAATGCCTCTCAATAATCCTTGTACTCGCTATAACATCCATCTGGCTACTCTGGTCATCATAAACCTCTGCAATGTAATGATGTCCCAAAGTGGGGACATTACAGTCCTCCCTGCTAGAAAATTGCTTGTCCTCAAGAAATAACCAAATCCCCTCAAGTATAATACTAGGATCCCATGTTCACCTGCGGGATACACAGTAGACCCCATCCAAAGATGAACTATCATGCACTCTTCCCCCTCGGTCCTATATTAATACATGAACTTCAAGCCCCTCGGAAGAATAATCCTGAAATGTATCAACACCGTGAAACTCCTGCTCATGACTCATGGCCTCATCCCTGACTGATTCCATCCTCCAATATACTACCAAGATCAACATAGCCTCCATCAACTACCCATGATGATGTCGGAATGAGGTACTTCCAGACCTCCATGAGACACCCTCAAGTGAAGGGCTCACCTCCACACTAAAGCTCAATGGAAAGTCAGAACAACGTTCCCCTGCAAAGGTCCACTCACCTTTGTCAGTCAGTGAAATGCTCAATCCTGCAATCCCTAGGTCCCATGCTAGCCTCTGTCGAAGATCACCATGCAGACACTGCACTATGCTGACCATGCCTGACTGCCCCCTGTATATATACCAGATCCTCCACTCCTGGATCCTCAAGCTAAAATTCCTATGGCACTTGGACCTACTATCCAGAAGCTACATATGTAAGAACATCTATGTGGAAGTACTACCTGCCCAACCATCTCCATGCCTGATCATGATGATCAAGAGGGAGAAAATGTCTCGCTCCATAAGACAAGTACCTGCAGGCCCACTCCAAACTAACCCAAGGTGGAGTGTGTGGCTCTCTGGCGCAACCTGGGTCAACATGATGTAAAACATCCTGCTAACAAAATGAACTCCCGAATCCCATGGAAAACTTGGAATTTTATCACTTCTAGTCTCTGCTAGCTGCTCCTGTGTCGGATTGATCACTGTCGAAAGCCCGATGTGCTCATATATTGTCACCTATCCTATGATTCTCACCATCACGCACCAAGTCTCAACTGTCTTCCTAACACGGTCCACCTCTGCCTGTTGTATGTCGTAAAATCACTCCTATTAGGTGGTCTCGGCCTAGTCACTCTCCATGCCCTCTGCCACTGTCTATCTCTCCTCATGCTAATGTCAATGATAAATGTGTTGGGCAAGGCTAACAGAAACCTTTGTAGCTGACTATAGACCTGTAGAACATCACATGATTTGGTCAATCCCAAGGATTCAACCGAATTCTCATCTACCGGTACCCATGATAAATGCTCTCCTGTAGTCATCACTGGGCCCCAGTCATCCAGTACAACCAGAAGTAACTCCTCCAACTGCTGGTCAACCAACCTCTATCCCTCATCTCTCATGAAACTGTTGATATGGTGAAGGTTCTCTCTCATAACTATGTGCTACTACAAAGGAGTGACATCTGCATGCTCTCCTAATTGTGTCTCCTCCATGCAAGGCAATATATCCCTCTGAATCTCACCGTACATCTCAACATGTCTCTGTGAGCTATCAATCATCACTGTATGCTCTGACATACTCATGTCATCTCTTGTAGACTCATTTTGCATCATAGATCCTAGGTGTACTACTAGATCAACCTCTACATGGAGGGAAACCGCTCTTGGAACACAGATGGAAGTGTCCTCCATCAACTGGTGCTCCTTTGCTAGATCACCAACATCCTCTGGTAATGTGACTGCCTGGCATATCTGATTATCCACAAAGATAGATGAAGTGGATCTCTAACAAATATCCTCAGGAGGCTCCTCTGATCTAGACTCTGACTCTTGAAGGGTCGTCTGTGTTCCTCTCAAGAGTCCCCGAGTGCTCTCCAACTCTTGAGTGAGTTGGTCCATCTCCAACTCCTACTCCCTTAGGGCCCTGTGATACATCTCGCCAATCCTCAGTAGGTAGTCCTTGTCTGTCAACAACTGCTGGTAGTCAGTCCTCATCATAGACACTCTCTCCTTGAGAGTATGAAATCCATCCATGGCAAATCCCTCATCTAAACTACCATGTGCCACTGATGCCCTCCAACAGTAATCTTCCATCAATGCATGGATGTCATCAATGCATCTGGTGGATGCCATGATCATATCCTCACTGACTCTCAACTGTCCCTTCAAGTAGTATGACTCTGGATCATAGTCATGCTGAGGTGCCACCTCATATCCCTCACTGCTAGTGTCAGCCCCAGAATACGCAACAACACTCTTTGCAAAAGATGAAACAATGAACTAATCCATGTCTATTGTGCTACTGAGTCCTCCTAAATGAAACTGCATAACATCCCCAATTGTTAGCTCTCTTTGAATCATATTGTATCTAGTGTGGGCAGTTGTATCCTCCTATGCACTCACCCTGCTACTATCATCTGTGCCTGGATCCCATACAGATGTGCCCAGACCCATGCTATGGTCATCCTGACTAATAAAGAGTGCATCCTCATCAATGCAGGTCGATCTTGGAAGTAAGTGCCCCATCAACCTGTCAATCTCCACAATCTTCTCAACTAATGGAATCTCCAAAAGCCGTGACTCAATCTCCTCATGCTGATTTGTATGTGTAAGGTCAACTGTCTGCACGTCCTGTATCCCCTTCTAGATCTATGGATCCATGTGTCTCTGGTGTGTTTCTCTCCTGCATGGCTCCTCCATCATATTTGACATGCCACTTCTATCCTCATATGTCATGGCTATCATGGATGTCTGGAAAGATGGCAGATTTGTCATGGCCACCATAGGGATCTTGTCATCTCTAGGTGCTAACACGTGTGAGTCCTCACTAGTGTCACCACTCTACTGAGGTGTACAGTCATCAATAGTATGTGATATGACTGCTGAAGCATAAGTACTATCATCCTATCCATCTGACTATCTATCCACTACACAAGGGTCACTGTCCTCCTCAAGTGTGCTAGAATCATCAGCCTCTGTGCAAGATTCACTATCGCTAAACTCTGTGCAAGAGTCACTAGCATCATCGCACTGCTCCAAATAAGCATCTAACTCTAGCTCTGTGTCCTCACACACCTCATCATCACTATCATAGTGTAACTCAATAATATGTTTCTTACCTCTACCCCTGCATCTGTGATCTGGTTCTCAAGCCACTTTGCAACTGTAGCAACGTTTTCTGCTCCTAATGGGCCTGGGGTTTCTCTGTTCCTCCCTCCGTCTAGCTTCTCTGACTCTCTTTTCCTCTACTACATCGATCCAATGTGTAACATTGTCTTCGCACCAACTAGGTTTTTTAAAGGATACAAACTGATGGAATGTTATCATACCTCTGATACCATAAAGCTTATTGAGGGTTTTATATTCCCTTTCATAATCAACAATATTTCCTGTAAAATATCTAGACTCCATCTTGCCGTATGGAAGATCCCTCAGGTTGGCAGGAATCTAGGCTATGATACCACTGTAACGTTCCCAAGCCAATATGCAAGGAACATGATGGCTTTGGGTGTCTTTTTAAACTTTTACTGGTTGTGGAATTTTGTCAAACACTTTACTGATTTACTTGTTTGTATGTGTTTGCTTGCATGTTGGCCTCTTGATTTCAGCCTTAGGTTTTATGTTGATGAATTATATGTGTGTTGCAGCAATAAACAAGAAGATATCGTAATGGAACATACCTCAACCATATGCTTGATCAACAATATGATAGACAAGCCAAAACACTTCAGATTTGATTTTATTCATAAATAGAAGAACCTAATACAATGGAGATGTCGATCTGGAATGCTCAACAGATGGATCCAATAACATAATAGGAGCTTCTACAAACTGCTCCAAGACGATACTCTAATCCTCTAAAGAATGAATACACCATGAATATCATTACAAGAATGATCTGGACCGTATGAAGTGTCAACCCCCAAGCTAGAAGATGCCACACCTTGTTGGATCACTGAGTAGCCTCAACAATTCGGCCCTATTGTCAAAGATGTCCAATCACCTCGGTAAATATACCAAACAGTAGATCGGGTGAAGGCAAGAACAACCCAGGTGCTCAAATCTCCAAGATCCCTCTCAAACTCTATGGATCTAACTCTCCTCCAAGGAATGGTGCAATCCCCTAGATGCTTGAAACCCTAGATAATTCGACCTCTCTCCTAGAGAACTCCAACAACTCTACCAATCCACTAGAATGATAGATTGGGGCACGAGAATGAGAACCCTAGTTCTCAACTAGGAAAAATACCTGCTAGACCCTTAGATCTAGCCACCGTCCAAAGAATGATGCACCCTCCTCTTAGGGAAATCGTCCCACTCTCAATGAAAATAATTTCTCCATAGGATTTCCTTCGGAAGAATCCAATAATCGCGCTATGGCACCTGCAAGGAAAACCCAATACCTGGAATTCCCAAAATCTCTTCTCCTTAGCTAGATTGAATCCTCCCTCAATGGATGGTACACTCCTCTTACTGGAAACCCACAACTGGTGCACCCTCTCTCTCTCTGCACCTGTAACTGATGTAGAATCCTCCTGAAATTGAGTAGATCTAGAACTAGAATGGTGTGGGGGAGTATTAAATCCTCGAGACCAAGCTTGGGACAAGCTAGGTGGAATCTTTCACAACTGAATCGTCCTCTAGGGTTTGTTAAGTCAAAACCCTCAAAACCCCCAAGGTATGGGCTCTCTCGCTAGAAGCCAGATATCAAAATGATAGACATACATGAATGCATGAATAGAGGCCCTTGCCTTTCCTTTATACTTCCTGCTCACCTTGTCCCTCCAAAGTGACTTTCATTTTATCAATATTTAATTAAATAATTAAATCACTTTAATTAATTAATTAACCTTTTTACCTCTCAAAAGTGCGTTATCTCTCCTTGTGGCTTCCCTGGCCATTGAAAGTCACTTCTCACCATCCCAACCTGTAGTGTTTCTCCTCCCAATTCCAATGAGCTATTACACTGATAGGTTCCTCCAAGTAATGTGCCCAAAATGATCTCTTCAATGAATTTAATTAACTTATAGCTCAAAATACTCAAAATCATGGAAATCGTCGGAATGCAACAAAACCAAATCCAACCTGTGCGGAATGGATCACAATGATGAAATGGGATGAACGATACAAGTTGGATTCCAAAATGCCTCTCAATAATCCTTGTTCTCGCTATAACATCCATCTGGCTACTCTGGTCATCATAAACCTCTGCAATGTAATGATGTCCCAAAGTGGGGACATCACATATCAACCACTTTTATAAAGTGGTTGTATTTTAATTTTTTAATTCTATTTTTGGAAAGTTTAATATATGGATTCTTTATTAATGTATTTATTAATATTATTTTTAATGTATGGATGCTTTATTAATCTATTAAATTAATAATATTTTAATACTTTATTAATTTTTCTCATAATTTATAAATGTATTTATTATTTAACTAATTCTTTAATGATTAATGTAATAATGTATTTTTTAATTTTTTTTCACACGAAAAAAACAACTGCACTGTTATTCTTATTAGAATCAAATGAAACTTTCAGATTACAATAGACATTTCTTCCATGAATGGAATAAACATTTTCTTCTACACATGAATCCTAAGGTCACTTAATTTATATATCACACTTTATAACCCAATAGCAATTATGGTTGATGCCACCTTATAGAATATGTAGTTCCCCAGATCTAGTTATAGTTCCATTGACACGCTCTTCGAAAAAAAGCCACCCTAGTTTATAATTGAGAACTTTCTTGGATAAGCTATCCACAGTTTTATTAAATTGTCTGTGTATGTGCATGAAGTTTATGGTTTCAAAACCTTTCTTTAGTGAACTAATCTTTTCCTTCCAATGGCTGAGATAGTTAAGATCTAGATTGGATTTGTCACTAATCCAATCAATGGTGACCTTTGAATCACCTACCACCATTAATTTTTTAAAAGATAAGTGTGTGGCAAGTAGTAAGAGTCCCCATAATCCCATCATTTCAGCTTTCATATTGTTTCCTGTTCCTCCATCAAAATGTGCTTGGATGTTTTGTCTAGGTGTGATTTTTAAGTAAATACCAATACCACACTAGTTTGTCGTTGTTGCACCGTCAAAGAAACCAATAGGGTTTTCATTGAAGTAGACTGGGTTTAGTAGTACTTCAGTTTTATCTGCTTCCTCTTTAAGTGGATGTTCTTTGATGGAAAGAAGAATTTTCCTATAAATCCCGGGAACATTCATGGTCCAATTTTCAAACAAAATTTTGTTTCTATATTTTCAAATCTCCTACATAATCAGAAAAGGTATGTGTTTTAGGTTTGGAGGTTTGAGGAACCAATATTTTAAATTTTCTTCAATGGTGGCCCTCTACCATTCACTGTCAATCCCCAAAGAAGTGAGGATATTGTTCCAGATCAATTGTGTGGTCTGGAAATTCACAAATAGGTGTGTGGCGGACTCTTCTTCTTTTAGACACAAAGTACAAACTAATGGACCATTTCCACCTCTCTTTTGATAGTTAATACCAATGATTAAGCGATCCTCTATGCATAGCCACATGAAACAAATGATTTTTGTTGTTACCTTCACTATCCAAATTGCTTTATGCCACCAATTTTCAACGATAATTTTATTTGTGTAAAGGATGCACTGATATGCTGAGCTGGTCGTGACCTTACCAGTTGACCGATTCCAAGACCATGAAAGTTTGTCCTTTTCCTTGCTCAATTGGATGTCACTGTTTCTAAGATTTTGAGTGAATGCGTCCCATTCCAAGATGAGTTCAGTACTTACTCCCAACTGTCTAGCATCCATCCATTGTTGATGTGCTTCCGTTGAGTCACTCACTGTGGCCTGTGCTAACAAATATATGGATTGGTTGTTTAATTTCTGAAGAAGAGTTTTGGAGAGCTGATAACAATCCAAACAACCAATGAATGGGTCATGCCCAAGAATAATATGCTACCTTGTCCGAAATTCCCAAGCCACCCAGTGTTTGATAATCGGCAGTGAGAGCATCAGATTCTGCCAAATGATGGAAGAATTTTGAGTCTTGTGGACGTCCCTATGTAACCAGGAGGTGATGTCTATACCTTTTAGATATTTCTTTGTGAGAACCTCGTTCCATAGATTATTTTCAAAGAGACCTCTCCAATAGGATTTCGCTGCAAGGGAGAGAGAAAACCATTTCAGATGTTTAATGCCCCATCCGCCATACTCTTTAGCTTTTTCTAGACTTTTCCATTTTACAAGGTGAAATCCAGTGGATTTTTCCCCCTCTTTTCAGATAAATCTACTTATCAAATGCTGAATGCACTGGAGAATGGAAATTGGAGCTTTTTCCAGGCTAAGCCAATAAACTGGAATGCTTTGTAAGATTGAAGTTGCTAGAGTGAGTTTTTCACCCGAGGATAACCATCGAAAAGTCCAATTCCAAATCTTCTTTTCAATCTTTTTGATGAGCCACGACCAGTCACTAACTCTGTAACTATTAGGTTTTAGAGAGAAGCCAAGGTACTTCAGCCCTTGGTCAAGACTGTCCATATGAATTTTGAATTCTGAAAGAAGGAAGCTCCTTAGATTTGGTTTAATATTACGGGCAATAAAAACAGATTTTTGAAGGTTGATAGATAGTCCTGTAGCCTCACAGAAATTTGATAGGATTACTTTAAGAGTTTTCCAATAATCAATGTTCTCGGAGCCCAAGATGAGGACATCATCAACAAACAGTAAGTGAGAGATAAAGACGTCGAAAGCTACTTTGAGCCCTTGAAAGGATCCCGTATCCACTGCTTGAGTCAACATTATGCTGAGTACTTCAATTACAAGTAAGAAAATCAAGGGTGACAAAGGACAACCCTGACGGAGACCCTGGTGGCAGCGGAAGAAGTCTATGGGAATTCCATTCACCAGGACTGCCGTGTTGACCGATGTAATGAAACTCATAATCCAATTAATGATAAGCCTGTCAAGTCCGATTTGATCCAGTAACAAATAAAGGAATTTCCAACTGACACTATTATAAGCTCTTTTTAAATCAAGTTTTAGGATGACCGAGTTCAACTTTTTAACCTTGGCTGAATGAAGACATTCTTGGGTGATGCCCACTGCATCAAAAATCAATCTATCCTTCAAAAAGCCAAATTTTTCAGTGGAGATACACTTGGATAGAGTATCTTTAATACAATTGGCAATAGTCTTGGAGATGACTTTGTACGTGAAGTTGCATAACGCAATGGGTCTGAAGTCATTGAAGTTGACAGGCTTACTGATTTTAGGAATTAACATGAAGAATATTGCATTAAGTGCTCCAGGTATATTTCTTGTGAGATGTGATTCTTCTACATCTCTTAGCAAATCCATTCCCATGATCTCAAAGAAGTGTTGGAAAAGTTCCTGAGTCCATCCATCTAGACTAGGAATTTTGTCCTTGGGAATAATTTCAATAGTGTCTTTTAGCTCAGCGAGAGTGACAGGTTTACCAATATTCAGATTGTCAAACTCCTTGAAGAAGCGAGGGACCGTCTATAATACATCAAACTGAACATCTATGTTTTCAGACTCAATGGCTTTATATTGAGTTATAAAATGATTAAATGCCAGCAAATGTAACTCTGAATCGGTTGTGACTGAGTTTCCTACAGCATCAGTCTGGTCCTAGATAGAATTGTGCCTACGCCTATGTGTTTCAAATTTGTGGAAAAATCTTGTACTCTTATCTCCTTTATCAATCCAGGTCACCTGGTTGCGGAGTCTCTAGGTGGCTTCTTCATGAGATAAAATCTCATTCTTCTTACATGTTAATTCCTGGAGGGTGTTTAGATCATCTACTGCAAAGATATGAGACAGATTGATGTTAAAGAGGGATGCAATTTGTTCTTCCACGAGTACCAGATCTACCTTCATAACCTTCTTCTTATTATATTTCCATTTAATAACAACCTGCTTCAAGTGTTTAAGTTTTTCGATTAGCAGGAGGATTGTCGAAGAGTTCGCCCATTCTTGTAAATCCACCCAAGTATTGTGGACAAGAGAGATGAACCCATGATCTTCAATCCACAAACAATTAAACTTGAATGGAGCTGTCGAAAGCCATTGGGGGGCATCAATTTGTAGACAAATCAGGTGGTGATCAGAAATCGTTGAAGGTTCAACCCAAGACCTGAAATGCAGATGATTGCCTATCATCTTGGAGGCTAAAAGGAACATGTCAAGTCTTTTGGCGATACCATTGGACCTGGATCTTGCTGTTACGCCAAGTGGGAGAGAGGACTGAAGGCTGGAGATCAATAAGCCCCGATCTATGAAGGATAGAGTAAAAAAAGTCGGCCTTTGGATCAATCCTCACAGAAGCACTCCACACTTCATTGGCAATGAGGGTGAAGTTGAGATCACTACCTAAAATGAGGTTTTCCTCATGGAGGATGCCAGAGTCAAAGAGTGTTTTCTAGAAGGGATCTCAGTCTCTATAGGGAGCATAATAGTTTAAGATTTTGAAAGAGGAATTTGAGAATTTAAACTTAACTTCAACGAAGATCCTTGCAGAGATACCAAAGGCTTGAAAATCTGCAACATCAGGGTTCTATCCAGTAAGCAAGCCTCTAGAGTGGCCTAGAGAGTCTAATGCAATAGTAGACCAGTGTGGTAGGCACTGCAAGAAGAGATCTTTCACCTTATCACTGCTGACCAGGGTTTCTTGGAGAAAGACAATATCTGGTTTGATCTTGGTGAATAATCTTTTGAGGGAAGCTAGATTTGTGGGGCTTCCAAACCCACTAAGATTTAGAGATAAAAGGATCATTAGGAGGAAGAATTGAATGACAAGGGTGCTCTAAGTGCCATAGAAGTAGGAAAATTGGAAGCAATAACAGTGGGATCATCTCTTATCGG
>SNQJ01S0007409.1:348314-366072 GCA_010110895.2 Picea sitchensis | reverse complement strand
AAAAAAATCACCCTAGAGATCCTTTACGATTATATGGAATCACTAGAAAAAAGAAGAGAAGCGAGAGATGCCAAAATCCAAATAGAGTTAGAAACATTATAAAAAAGGAGTGAAGAAAGAGACGTAAAACTCTAAATAGAGCTAGAGGCAATGATTGATAAAAAAATTAAAGATACCATTCAAACTCAAATAGAGGATAGATTCCCCTCAGTAATATGGAAAACAAATTGGATATCAAACCCATGGAAGAGAAAATGAATAAGTTAATCGAACTGGACCATGAGCATAACAAAAGAGCCTTGAACCTCATAATTTTTGGTATAAAAGAACAACCAAAGGAGGCCATGTTATCCAACCACTACCACTATAACCTCCAGGTGTGCCCACTATGCCCCTTACACAGCACACAAGGTAAGTCGGGGGGAATTGAACTCGAAACCTCACGGAACTTTATTTTCATGGCACTTGCCAATTGAGCTGCTCCCCGGGGGCTATTAATATTTCCTTTTATTGTAATTAAATTTTATTAATATATTTTGAAATCCATTTTGAATTTTGATAAAACTTTAAACTTTAAATATTAATATTGTATAATCTATTTCAATTTTTGGGGTGATCTAGAGTTCTATTGCTATACATAAATCAAAAGTAGTTAATTTTTTTTTATTGTAATTAAAGTTTATTAATATATTTTGAAATCCATTTTGAATTATATTAAATTTTGATGAAACTTTAAAGTTTGGGGTAATTTCGAGTTCTATAGCTATACATAAAGGATCACAAGTAAAATTCTAAAGAATCACAAGTAATCATTTACCCTCTTAAAGTCTAATAGACCAATAGATCTTAGTGGACGTTAATCATCATCATCATCAACCACTTTTTACATAAAAATGATTATTACTAATTATAAATTTGATATTAAACAATAAAAAATTCTAAAAAAAAATTGTTTTGAAAATTATTCTTTTAATTTAAATTAATTTGATAAAGAAAGCACAATCATTGTCTTTCACAAGAAATCAAATAAATAACACAACAACTCTTTGACAAACACCACATTCCCTAATAAGTTGTTTTCATAACCAATCAAATCAAGTTCTTCTTAAGAGTTCTTTGAGATAATGGTGAGGGGTCACCCTTTCCATATATCTTTTAAAACAATAATAAAAAACTAAAAAAACATAAAAAAAAATAAACTACTTGCATATTTTTACATATTTAATAAAAAAAATTGATACAAATATTTAAACAAGTTATTTAACCCACTTTCCACCTAATCCTCACTGCCTGAAATTTATGTCTTATTATTATGAAATTGATAAGAAAATCATTTACTTGTAAATTATGCATTAGAGGTATTTGTATGAAAATGATAAGAAATTCATTCACTTGTAAATAATACTATGCATTAAGGGTATTTGCAGAGCCAAATTCTTGAACATATAATGATTTCCTTTGTTTTTTAATTGGTATCTTATAAAAAGGTATTATCATATTTTTTGATAAGGTACATTCAGTTTAATGAAATTTTGACGAACACTAATATTAAATATTTTTAGGAAATTTATTTCTGGTTACTTGGTTTTTTCTCCAAATTAAATTGAAAACTAATAAATAGTAGACAAAATTACACGTAAAATGAAGAGGAAACACACTCAAATTCTCATGGTGTTTTCATTCAACCTTGGTAGTTTAAATACAATAAAATCCTAATCAAAGATAGACATCACATCTCATCATAATCATTTAAACAAGAAATGAATCTCCAAGATCCAACAAACCCTAAAAATGATCACAACTAACTACCTAAAGAAACAAATCCAAACCACTTCCTCTTGAGGATAGTGCAAGGTACAAGCAATCCAAGTAATACCCATGGAGACAAACATCTGTGTTTCTTTAGTACCCAAGACCATAAGAAATGGTCCCATTCAAATAATGAATGACCCTTCTACCTGCCTACCAATGGACCTTCTTTGGATTCACCATAAACTGACTTAGTACATTCACACTATATGATAAATCATGATGAGTATTACACAAGTAAAGAAGACTACCAACCAATTAACAATACAACATACCATCCACTTCTTCACTTCAATCATCAACTCGTAGTTTGGTACAAGGATCCATAGGTGTGTATATAGGTTTAAAATTCTCCATTTTGAATCATTTTAAGACCTCCATAGCATATTTATCTTGAGTCAGAACAAGTCGATTATTGTCCTTCCACACTTCTAAACCAAGGCAATAATGAAGGGGACCCCAATCCTTCATCTCAAATTCTTTACACAATTCATTTTTCAACCAAAGAATTAAACCATCATCATTTCCAGTTAGAATAAGATCATATACATACAAAACAACAATAAGAATGCTCTCATCATCATGCAAAAAGTATATATTAACATCAATAGATGATTTCATTAATCCATTTTCTTGAAACCACTCACCAATTTGAGTGTACCATGCATGAGGAGCTTGTTTAAGACCGTACAAGGCCTTCTTCAATATGCACACAAGATCTTCTTTACCAGGAACCTCAAATCCCTAAGGTTGTTGTACGTAGACCTCTTCCTGCAAGACACCATTTAAGAAAGTTATCTTCACATCCATATGGTGAAGATTCCAATTAGTACTCACAGTGAATGAAAGAACACTCCTTAAGGTAGTGTACCGAGAAATGGGGGAATTGGTATCATCATAGTCAATATCAAGATTTTGACTAAATCCTTTTTCCATAAATCTTGCCTGATACTTCTTGGTGGAACCATCATATTTATGCTTCAATTTGAATATCCATCTGCTTCTAATGACTTTCTTTCCTTATGGAAGTGGAACTAGGTCCCCCACATCGTTCTTCATGATGTTGTCATATTCTTCCTGCATAGCTTCAATCCACTCTCTAGAATTTGAAGCTTCATCAAATGTACTGGGTTCATAATCAATCAATCCACTCATCGATGCTACAAGATTAGCTTCATACTTTCTATTTGGAACTTTGGGTTGTGAAGATCTCTTGGGAGAAGACAATTTTAGCTTGTTTTCATCTTTCAAGCCTTATGCTAGTCTCTTTATCCATGTAGGAAACTCCCTGGTTTTTTCTTGATGTTCCTCATGATCTTCAATAACTTCATATGATTGATCCGGTTTTCTGTCATTGCTTATTACATCTTTACTTTTCTTGTCTTTTTCTTTATCATTGGCTTTTGGCACATATGGATGCACTTCAATACCAAGAGTGTTAGATGTCATTTTATGACCAAATTCATCAAAAATAACATCCCTACAAAGTATGGTTCTCCTTTCACTAGGAATAAATATTCTATATCCCTTGTGATCATCACCATACCCAACAAATACACCTCTTTTGTTGGTAGGTTCAAATTTTGTTCACATGTATGAAGGTATATAAGTATATGCTGGAGAACCAAACACTCTAAAATAATCAACATAAGGCTTTACTCCAAAAAATGCCTCCTCAGGTGTAACTTCCCTCAATGACTTATGAGGACACCTTTTTAATGTGTGAACAACATTAATACATGATTCTTCCTAAAGGAACCATGGCATACCAAACTGGTCCAACATGCACCACATAGTTTCGAAAATGCTCCTGTTTTTTCTTTATGTTAGTCAATTCTCTTGAGGAGTGTAGGTAATACAATACTCCCTCTTGATCCCAAACCTCTTACAAAAATTAAAAAACTCATGAGACTTGTACTCTCCTACATTGTCACTCCTTAATATCTTGATGCTACAAGATGCTTGATTTTATAAGATGTCATTTTATAACCAAAATCATCAAAAATAACATCCCTACAAAGTATGGTTCTCCCTTCACTAAGAATAAATATTCTATATACCATATGCTCATCACCATACCCAACAAAATACACCTTTTTTGTTGGTAGGTTCAAATTTTGTTCACATATATGAATGTATATAAGTATATGATGGAGAACCAAACACTCTGAAATAATCAACATAAGGCTTTACTCCAGAAAAATTCCTCCTTAGGTGTAACTTCCCTCAATGAATTACGAGGACACATTTTTAATGTGTGCACAACATTAAGACATGTTTCTACCCAAAGGAACTGTGGAATACAAACTACTCCAACATGTAATGCAAAGTTTCAACAATGCTCCTATTTTTTTTTCTTTTTTCTAGTCCATTCTATTGAGGAGTGTAGGAAATACATACTCCCTCTTAATCCAAGACCTCTTACAAAAAGAAACAAACTCATGAGACTTGTAATGTCCCCTAGTGTCAGTCCTTAATATCTTGATGCTACAACCTATTTTATTTTTTACCAAGAATTTGAATTCACAAAAATTATTAAACACCTCACTTTATGTTTCATGAAATAAATCCAACACTTCCTAGTAGGATCATCAATAAAGGTAACAAAGAAAAAGTAGCTAGAAATAGAGGGA
This sequence comes from Picea sitchensis, assembly GCA_010110895.2. Taxonomy (NCBI): domain Eukaryota; kingdom Viridiplantae; phylum Streptophyta; class Pinopsida; order Pinales; family Pinaceae; genus Picea; species Picea sitchensis. The sequence goes on along the minus strand of SNQJ01S0007409.1, from coordinate 361,630 downwards.
GTTCTCATCAGTCCACAAACATTAGAGTGAATAAGGTATAATGGTTTCCTCACAATTTTCTCCTCATTTGTGAAGAAGGGATCTCTATTATTCTTTCCCATGGCACACACATCACTCACAACTCCTCTGGTAACAGTAAATTGTGGCATACCTCTTACCATCTTCTGGACTTTCTTGAGACTATCAAGGTTCATATAACCAAACCTCCTGTGTCACAGTTCTACCAGTGATATATTGTCATGAACCAATGCTTTATGTTCAACAATACCTACAATTAATCTGTAGAGACCACCATCTCCGACTCCATTTCAAATCACTTTATTATCCTTAAGATTAATGATTGTACAACTGCTTTTTCCAAACTTAACAGCCATATCTTGCTCAATAACAACACTTACTGAAAAAAAATTATTTTTAAGAGAAGGAGCAAATAAAACATTTGTAATTAGTGCAATAACTCTGCTTGGCATTGGAATAGGAATTGTGACAATTCCTTTTACATCATGGGCTCGGTCATCACCCAAGAACATAGATTATCCTGATCTATATTGAAGATTTGAAAATATCTCCATATGAGGTGTCACATGTCTTCTTTCACTGCAGTCAATATGCCACACATCTTTGTGAGAATCATTAGCAGAAAGAATAGATAATAAGGACAATTTTTCAAACTATTTTAAGAACTCATCAGTTCCATCAACATAATTACCATCAACATAGTTACCTTGATGAGACTTGGATCGATCCTTACCATGATGTTGATCATGTCCCTTTTCACCCTCAAAAATCCTTTTGGGACAATCTCTCGCAAAGTGACCCTTTTAGTTATAGTTGAAGCATTTGACCTTTGAAAGGTTTCTTTTGGATGAAGAATACTCACCCCCATTGAATGGTTGTCGAGGGGTATCATCGACCAAAAAGAAACATCCTCTAAATCTTTCTTATTCTTCACCTTCTTTCACATATTCTCATATAGGAAAATATCATACAACTTCTCAAATGACGACACCGTTTCTCTACCTGCAATACTGTTTACAAACATTTTATAATCATTAGAGAAATGATTTGAGAAGTCTTTATTTACCAATTTAATCATTAATCCTTCATTGATAACAAATATTTTCTCAGTTAACAAGATCTTTAAATTGATAGTGCATCTTGGATTGTTATGTTGTTAGCTTCACTTTAACTATAATGTTTACTTATGAAATTAACTTGCATAACCCATTCACATAAATAAATTGTGAAAAGTAAAGAGGAGATCAAAGAGAAAATAATTACACAAATACACCAAAACTTGATAACGGATTTCACCAAACAAACTGGCTACGTCTTTGGGTTTGCTTCCCATGGAGTGGCATTTTCATTAAATCAACAAAATTGGAAAAATTGCATGAACATATCTAACTTCTGGAAATGACTCTCAATTTTGTTGCTTAGATCCAATTCCGGTCTACACCATTGTTTCCTCCTCATAATTTTGATAAAAAATGGCTATACACATGGCTATGTTATCTTTTGGGCTTCCCTCATTACCAACAAGCCTCTTGGGCATGCAAATTTCCTCCCCTCTATGGTAAAATCCCCCTTGGTTATATACTAGAGGGTCGATACTTCAAGTCTTCCTTCACCCACATTTAATGGGATCTGGTCCCATTTAATTTGGGGAATAAAACATACCAAATATCAACTTTAATACATATATGGTCCAACCAAACCAATTAATTGGTTAACCATAACAATATATCTCAACGACCATATATGGTTTTCCGCCAATAATATGTGGCCTATGCAACGAAAACCATAAATAATAATCATATGGTCTTTAAAAATATCATATATAATATATGAACAACTAATTTTTTGTGAACCACACACACACACACACATACACATACATATATATATATATATATGGTTAAAATCCGTAACCATATGACATAATCCATCCATATGATATGGTTCCCCACTTTTAATGGCTTTGACCATTTTTTTAAATGGGTATGAAATATATTTTTTAACAACCATATAATATATATGGTTTATAACCATATATCATATAACAAATCGACATATTTTAAAATAACAAAATCCACTTTTAATGGATTGTGGATCCACTTTTAATGGAGATTGGATCCATTTTTAATGGAATATGTTTTTTTAATAAATATTTGTTAATAAATTTGGTAAAGTTGACTTGAAATTATGATGTCTCCTCAATACACCAACTACAAGGGAGATGGGCTTGTCAAGGCGTCCCAAAATCCCTGCTATGATAGATATGGAGGAGGAGCTAATGTTGTGGCTCATCACTCTACTAAGGGAGTTGGGATGACTGGATATTTTGGATGGGGAGAGGCCATGTATTCAATTCCAGTAACTCTTCCATGAAGGCAAGTTATGTTGTTGTTGCTACATGAAAAAAAGAGAGAGGAGGGCTTATGCAAATTGGAGCTTTCAAAAAAGAATGAGAGCAATGCCAATGTGCTATTACATGCAATTTGCGAGAATAGTAGGCTGAAGAGAATGGAAGAGATTGAACATTTTTTTTTGTAAGTCACCTCATTGATAAGTTGTCCAGTATATGCATTGTAGATACACACATATAAGTTGTTGATGATATGGTATGTGTGTCTGTGAAAGTGCACAATTGTGGGTTCTCTTCAACAAGGTCACCTATGAGAGATAATGTTGTTTCTAGAATTTTTAAATGCAATATATCATTTTGCTTTGCTCAAGGGGAGTGCCAAGTAGAATTCCAAGTAGTATGGGAACATGCAAATGAGAGAGAGGCTTTGGTCTGTTTATAATGGGCATGGGTTTGTAATTTTTTGAGAATTTAGTAAAGCATTTGGAATGTTTATTGTCCCTGAGATGAAATGTTGTAATTGTGTTGCAGGGGATGCATGATCAGTTGTACTTGATACCCCAAATGTTTTTGGTCAAATATGTAAATCTTTTCCATAAGAAAGTAGATTTCCCCAGGTGTTTAATAATACCTGCTAAGTTAGGCCTACATGGATTAGTATGTAATAATGTAGCATGTATCCCTCTTATGCATAGAGTGGATGTAGCACAAAGTTGTGGAATGAACCACTAGGTAGGTACGAGGGTGGTAGGTGTACTTGTATCTAAGATTGATGGTGAGTAAGAGAAATTGAATATTTGATAAGGGGGGAATGTGAGATGAACTAATCTCAGAATGTGAGAAGATCGAGACCAAGTTTAAAGTTAATGTGTTGATGAATCATGTAGGTGAAAAGGATTACTAGAGAACTAGTGAGTACAACGGCTGACACCCATGTATCTCGATAGATGGATTTATTTTTATATCGACATTAATGATCATTTTTTTGCAGGTACAAGAAGAAGAAGACGATTTGAGGATGAATCCCATAGTGAAAAACACTCAACAAAGTGTGTGCATTGATTTTCCCATCATGGAGGTTTGTGATCAACTGAAACCATTTGTGTGAGGTTCGTGGTCATCCGAAACCATCTATGTGCAAGGTTCATGATCAGTCAAAACTAGTTATGTGAGAGGTTCATGGTCATCTGAAACCAGTTGTGTGCAAGGTTCAAGGTCAACCAAAACCATTTGTGTGTAGATGTTTTGTTGTTTGAGTTGCTAATAAGTCATCCAATGTAACGGTCGCTAAAAATATTGTAAAGGTTTGGGTAATCATCACTTTGATGGATGTGTCCGATAGTCGCTTATCAGATTGTCATCGTTACATGGTGCATTGACACACCATCTTATTGGATTGATATAGATAAACCCTGTAGCTAGAATATTTTCCTAGAGAAATGGAAAACACCATGGTTGGATACTTTTATACACCATTTTTTCACCCTTTTCTAAGTGGCGTAAGTGTCACACTTTGCTTTTCTAAGTGTCACAAGTGTCGCACTTCACTCTGCTCAGTGGAGTTAGTATCGCAAATGTCATGGTCCATTATGATAAGTGTTGTACCTTATTTCTCACACTTTTCCTAGTGTCATCACCTCAACACCATGCATGAATGATCCATTACATCCCCTTGAGCATCAAGAAGAAGAAGACACCTTTAAACCCTGAAAATTTGTCCTTTTTCACTCGGTCCTAGCTTCATTTGACCATGTTCACTCCCATTTTGACTATGGGGGAGAGACCATCCCCTTGACACAATGCCAGGAGAGTGACCATGCCACTCTGTCTTCCCTTCTAGGGGAGCGACGATATTGATAAGGTCAAAGTGAATGATTCTAGGGAAAGATTTCGAGAAGAATATAGGATCTTCTTGGATTGTTTTCTTGGTTTTTTCACCATATTAGTTCGAACTTGGATTCTATGCTATGACAAGAATAAACTTGTTATGAAGATAACTCATCCCTTACCAAGATCCATTATTTTGTCAACCAAGTCCCTAATTTATCCTAAGTGGTTGAGCTCCTATGAATATATATAACCAGGCCATTCAGAGTGAGAGGGGGATGGAAGGGAATAATACATCAAAACTATGATCTTGTGAAAGAGAGGAAAACCTTTGTGAAGAAGTTGAGTTGGATTCATGTTCAAGGGTTGAAGAATGAAGCTTGGAGGATTGTAGCATCATCAGGCTGTAAACTTCTTGCTTTTCATTGAATATAAGAACTTGGCCTATTTCTCTTAGAATTTATTTTTCATTTCTTATCTATTTGATTATTTGGTACAAGTTATCAATTGGTAGGATTTATATTACCTATTCATAGATAGTAGTAGTAGGAGATTTCTTTGTTCTTGCAAGATCGACTTTGCAAAGGATCTGCATGGATGGGAGATCATTTGTTGGAGCGGAGAGGACAATCGTTAGAAAACATGTACACACACCTCTTATCCTTCTCTCTCAACCCTCCCACAAGAAAATAGAATGGTTTGTTAGGAGGATGTTAGTGTCCATTTGTTAGAGGTTGTCTCACTTGTAGGAAACCCAAGTGATGGGAACTCAACCTGTTCGCAAGGGGGATAATTCTCACCACAGTAAATTGGTGACTCCACTGGGGATAACGATATAGTTATTATTAGGCTTCTATCCCTTTGAATCCTTTGAATTTTTATACACTTTGTTTATTTTTCTTTGGCACCTTTATGTTCATCAAAAACCTGACTTTTTCTAAGAAATTTTGTCAAATTTGAGCCTACAAGACCTCACTAGAGCGTCCATTACCCTTTTTCCCCCACCTATCTAAATACCATAGAGCATCTTGGACACCTCTTTCTAGACCATTAGGGAGCGTCCATCAGCCCTTGGACACGCTGTCTACCTTTCAGGGGGAGCATCCTCCTGCAATAGTTCAGTTTTTTAACCCTGTTTTCTACTTTCTCTTAGATTTTTCTCAGTTTACCTGTGACTGTTTGAGGTTCTTCATTGAGTATTTGTGATCAGTTCCAAATGGTTATATGAGTGCGATCATATCTATTATCAAGAGGTTTTGGTTTTTTATTTTTCATCCTCTTTTCAGTGTGGTTATGTGCCTTAAGATTACCTAGTCTTTTAGCCCAGAAATTCCTAGTTTGTTTTTGACTATGTTTGATTGAGAACTTGACATTATCACTCATTTTACATTCCTTATTTTTAGTTTGAATTGGTTGATTGGTTGTGATCCCTTTCGCCTTCATTGAAACATAGGAATCTCTCATCTACCACAATCTCGTTTTTTATGCTCACGTTCTAAGGATTTTTCATGAGTGTTTGTCTTCATTCTCCTTTGCATCTTTGAGTCCTTGATTGAACAGGTTGTCTCACACTTGTTTTGTTTCAGTTCTCATATTTTTGAGTGCACTTTTTTTTATTTCTTTATTTCCTTGTATTTCTTTGTGTCAAACATAGATCTCTTTCATTTCTGTTGAAAGTTAAGAAGTGAAAAAGTTTGCATATCTCCTTGCATACATTATCAAACAAACAATTTTGGTTGCATTGTTTAGGAAACATGTTTTGGTATATGCTTGGAAAAAGAACAAGTTTTTCATGTACATTTTGGTTTTCAAACACGTTTTCTTGGTTGTTTGACATCATATTGATCCTTGAAATTGAAAGTTGCATAGTTTTGAGTTCTTTCTTGTGATAAGATGATCTAGATGGATGTCGATAGACTCCCACCTATTCCAACTGGTTCATTTTGGAAGTTTTCTAGTTTGACAATTTTTTCCTCGTTTTTGGGTCCCTAACTTCCGGGGCCATTTTGAGGCCCTAAACAACGCTTTTAGGGCTCACCACAATCAGACTAGAGAGAAAGTCAGAGTCTAACGAAAAAATGAGTATTCCTTGGATAGACTTTTTAAATGGGCTATCGTGCGCCTAAAATGAAGATTGTTTGCACAAGTTACGACCCCAGGAAGCTGATGTACTAGCTTACCCCAACAGGGCCCACATGAATTTTGGCGCTTCATCTCCTAGGGTTATGTTTTTGGATGTCTATGGTTTTGACATTCATGATTTTTATAAAAAGTCCTTCAGAGCCTCATTGTAATCATCTTCTTGTGCATGAGGGAAACTGTCACATCTCTTCTCAGAGATAAGTTGCCACCATTCTAGCAAGCTTGTTTTCCACTACATTTAGCAGTTTCAGCTTATTTCCTTATTGAATAGAAACCAATTTTACTGTATCTTTGTTATTCTGTGTTAAACATATTTTAATAATCTGTATTCATTTCGTTCTTCTCATAAAATACAGATGAGTGGTATCAGAGCGGTCTGCTCCTTGTTGCTCTTAATGCATGTCCCCAACGAGGTCAGGGTACAAAGAATTGGGTCTCGAGCTTGTTTCTCTTAAGGAAAAAAGCTCTCGCACGCCCAAGAAAACTCTCATGGTGGAAGAAAAGAATGATGAAATAATAGGAGATCCTTTAAAAAAGTTTCTTAAGAAATCCCTCACGCAACAGAGGAATGAGATGACGGATAGTTTTGCGCAAATCCTTCGGCAGCTACTGACAGGCGACACATCTTCTTCGAGCAAAGGGGCCACCCCATTCCAGGTACAAATCAACTTCGATATTCCTATATTTGAAGGTCAGATAGATGCAGATGCTGTAGACAAATGGTTGAATCTACTAGAAGGGTATTTTTCCGTCCATAAATTTTCGAATAGAGAAAATATCACTTTTTCCCTCCTCAAAGTCGTTCCCCATGTCAAAGATTGGTGGGAAATTTTTTGTGAGAAAAAGTAAATAGAGGAACCATCATTATTTATAGTTGCGACCACTTGGGAATCCTTCATGGATTCTATTAAGGAAAAATACTACCCTGTCGTAAGTTATGACAAATTGTATACAAAATGGACCACACTGCGGCAAGAAAGAGACCAAGCAGTGCTAGAGTTCACAAATATATTCCATACCTTGTGCACCAAGTTGGGTATCAAAGATTTGGAGCGACATTTGGTGCTCAAGTATCGCAGTGTTCTGCATAGATACATCTAGACTGAAATGGAATTTATGGACATCTCGTCCTTAGGCGCAACCTATCGATATGTCATCAAAATCGAGCAGAAGCTCAAACAAAAGACGTGAAAATTTGGGCCTAGGAACCCTTGAAAGAAAAAGCCAGGAAAGGGCGGCCCCAACCCACAGAACAAAGGACAGAGCAAAGATGGACAATATCAAGAAAACCAGTCCAAGCTGCAAGAAAAGAAGGACACCAAAAAGACAAAGAAATATATCGGGAAGTGGCGTGACTTCCATTAGATCCCCTGACATAACACTGTTGATTTCTTCTCAAAGTAGTTGTTGGTGGCCAAAGTGAAAGTCTCTGCATCAAATACAAGTTATGAATCTAAGTAATAAATAGAAAGGGGAAGACATATCATTGACATGGAACCTTGTGCCACTGTTGCTATCACCAAGCTCCAACTTAGTGAACCAGACGAACCAGAAGAAGGTGAGCGCCTTTTCCATTCACAGATGTGGGTAAAAGGCACTCCTCTGTATTTCATCAATGATAGCAGTAGCCAGAAGAACCTCATCTCAGTATATGTCATCAAGCAACTAACCTTGCCGACAACACCACACCCGCAACCCTACACCATTGGATGGCTCTGCCAAGGAAGCAATCTTCGCGTCAGCCAACAGTGTCGACTGTCGTAGGACATCAACCCCTTCAAAGACGAGGTATTGTGTGATGTTTCTCCTCTTGAAGTTTGTAATGTTATTTTGGTCCAACCTTATTTATGGAAATGTCATGTTGTATATGAGTCTAGGCCTCGTAGTATTATCATTACTTTGAACAGGAAATTGTACAGGATACCCGAAGCAGTCCCACCTAGTGCTATTTCCTTGATCTCTGCCAAGAAATGCAGGAAGTTCATCTCTCAGACCAGGAAATTTGTGAGAGAAAGATCGCAGCCACATCCAGGGCCTCCGAGCCAATCTCTCCACACAACAGAAGAAAGTGGATAAGGTCGTGGAAGAATACTCAGATATCTTCTCCTCTCCTACCGGGGTACCTCTACACTTCCAAGTCAAGCATCACATCGATCTGACCCCAACACACTGCTACCCAATGGGCCATTATACTCTCTCTCTCTGTTAGAATACAAGGAGATCAAGAGGCAGATCCAAGAACTTCTCCACGAGGGGCACATCCATTCCATCTCATCACCTTGTTGGAACCCAATCGTGTTGGTGCAGAAGAAAGACGAGACATGGCGACTCTGCATTGATTATAGAGCCCTGAATAAAATCACAATCTCGAACCGATACCCGATTCCCTGAATCGACGACCTCCTTAATTAGCTCACGGGGGCCAAATACTTCAGTATGATTGATCTAAATTTTGGCTACCACTAGGTCCCAATAGAAAATACAGATGTATGGAAGACCGCCTTCAAGTCAAAAGAAGGTCGTTTTGAATGGTTAGTCATGCCCTTTGGTTTGAAAAATGCTCTAGTATCTTTTATGAGGATGATGGACGATATCCTGTGACCTTTCACCGATACTTTTGTAGTAGTTTATCTAGATGACATCCTCATCTACAACAAGACTTGGGAGAAACACTTGTAGCATATTCAACAGGTTCTACACACCCTGCAACAACACAAGCTATATGCAAACTTTGAAAAATGATCCTTCATCATGGACAGGGTCCATTACTTAGGATATATTGTTGATCAACATGGTGTGCATGTAGATCTAGCCAAGATCCAGGTCGTCCATGGCAGGCTAGCCCGAACCACACTCATTGAGCTTCGAAGATTCTTGGGCCTCGCCAATTTCAATCGCAGGTTCGTGTTGGGATTCTATCATATCACATGGGCCCTCAACCAAGTAACCAGGGGTGGTGGTAAGGTAAAATTTGTGTGGAGCCTATCCCAACAACAATCCTTCAATGATTTGAAGCAACGCTTGTGCTCATCCCTAGTACTTTCATTATCGTACCTGCAACATCCATTTGAGATCGAGACATATACTTAAGACTATGCAGTGGACGCCATTATCACTCAACACGACCACCCCATTGTTACACATTATTTTGGTCACCCCAATGATCCAATCATAACATGTGTTCATGTTCCCATAAAAAGATAAAAAGAGTCTTTCTCCATGAGGAAAGTGATTGCCTTTCTCTTCTCAAAAACCTTATTAAGGAAGGTCGTCGCAGGATGAACTATACGTAGGGTGAAACGATGCTTGATCGTTGCCCCCTTCTCTAAAGTTGGGTTGCGACGTCTTTGCAGGATGTACAATACCTAGGGTGCGACGATGTAAAAAGCTAAGAAAATGACAAGTTTCACGAATGTTCTAGAAGATGAGGTGGCCTCCAAAAGGTTTGGATCTTACTCGCTTCTGTTATTTGGTGGAATCATCCTAATATCCTCAACCATATCTCTTTCACATTATATAAAGAGGGATCTCTCATGGAAAATACTAAGGTTGAATAGGCTAAGAATTGTATGGAGAACTATGCATTGGATCATGCTTGAGAGCCTCATTTCAGTTCATCAAGTCATTGTGGATCTTCTTCATTCAAGGTTGGAGCAAGTGTGTGTGTTGGGGAAAAGGGCCATCGAAAGGGGACCTTATGACATCAAGTCTTTTGGTTGTAATCTCCACTTTCATTTCAATATGATACAACAACATGTTTCTTTTCCATAAAATTAGTCTTGTTTTATTGTATGATTCCTTGATCACATACATAGGTTCATGTTGAGTATGTTATATTGCTTTCACTTTGGTTGGATTATGTTCCCTTGTAGATTCGATATCACAGGAGAATGGGAGTGGAGATAGGACGACGATGACAAGAAGAAGCAACATTTAAATGATATGTTATCTATCTCTTGTTAACTAGTAAACTCAATAATTATAGCTTAGGGAAAGCATCATATTATGTTTTGTTTTGTTCTAGATCTAGGTGGATCTAGGGAGATCTATTTATGTCCGCATTTATTGATTAATCCCATACAAAAATTGGTGACCATACTAGGGACACAACTTCCTTTTGATTTTTTGCTTCCCATTTTCCTTTAGTCTGCCTTCCTCTGATAAAATTCATTCTCTAAGTCTGTGGGTGATACATCTGGACTCCCTGGGTCTGAAAGTTCAATTATGTTTTTTGTCTTTCTTCCATTTTTTCCTTATTTACAGAGATTGTCGCAATGTACCACATTGGTAGCCTGCGAAGACCCTTAGCTGTCGCACTCTACTTGTCCAATCCAGTGCGTCAACATCACATTGTTCTCTGTTGGTAGCCTGCGATGACCTTAGCTCGTCGCACTGTGTCCTACACCTAGCCTACGACGTCTCCTGTTGGATTTGTTGGAGTGAGTCAATTTGTCTTTTTTAACCCAGATTTTCCTTAGTTGCTTGGGGTGGACTTCTGATGCCAGTGTTTTATTGATTCAGGAGTTTAAATCTTGCTTGTGATTGGTTTTCAGTGATTGAAAGTCTTTCTTCATGATTTTGCAAGTTTTTTTCTTTTGATCTTTGTCACAAGGATAAAATCTCCAGATCTTGATCTGAGTGCTTATTTGAAAAAGGGTTTATGGTTTGTGTGAAGTTTTGGATTGATTTTACTTTCCAAATTGCTTCTTGATTATGAAACACTTTTTGTTTTCATTTGACAAAAGGCTTTCTTATCCTTTTCATTTTTTTTCTATATTACGAGTTTGGTTTGGGAATTGTGTTGAGAATGTCTTGATTTTCTTGGATTACATTTTCCTTTCGTCATTACATATCTTATTTTGTTTTGAAAAGGAAGAGTTGAATTCATTTATTCTTTTTAGTAATCCCTCACAAGAAAGTTTTTACATTCAAAATATTTGTTAAAAAGAAGAATTGGGAAATTTTGAAGTTCATGATTATTTGGAATTGTATTCAATCGAAATTAAGAAATTGCAATTCGTAGATTTTTGTACTTCAAAAGAATACCTTCTCCCTACTATAATTAGAGTTCATTGAATTGAAAATTTTCACATTCATATCTTTTTGCATTTTATTGGGTCAAGGTCACAACATCATCAGTTTCATTTTCATCTCCCTTTTCAGTAAACAATAGCCTCTAAAATACAACGTAAATTTAAAATTTATTAGCAACTTTTATTTTCTAGGGATTATTTTCACCAACATTAGCTAGGATAACACTTTGGAATAGGTTGTAAGGCATCCTCTCTAAAGCATCAAAACACAAAATAGTATCTTGTGATAGGGAGAGTTCAAATCCAATTGCTACATTTTGTCCTGGGAAGCCCTTCTAACACAAGGGTCAATCACAAGGTCGCATTAGGACTGGCAGAGTTACTCACACTACTTTGTTGGTCTTGGTGTAGAGATTTTGTGTATTATTGGGGGTCACTTGAAGGTATACCCACGATTATGTGTGGGAGCCTCTCGATTTGATTTCGGGCTAGATACCCTGCCTTTGCGCATGGATCGGGCTATCGACTGTTTCCCTAGGCATCATTGTTATAGTTGGAAACCTTAGTAGCCTATCTCTTTAGGGTATTTACATAAGGTCACTGTGGAGGGGAAAGTCTTCACAGTACCTGGAATCAACGTTGGCCGAACTCACTTGGGCACCTTGGAGGGTATACCCACGATTATGTGTGGGAGCTTGCACCAGGGTGTAAGTTCGTTAAGTAGGTCATCAATGTAACTTTTCCACCCGCTTTACCCCAACCCCTTCTTGTCTTGATTTTGCGACGTTGGATTTCATCACCAAATAGTGACTTTGAAATAAGAAGGTTTGTTTGCTTGGTTTGATTCCTAGATTTTATTAGTGAGTGTTGTTTGTTTCTCTAGTTGGCCATAGAATTTTTTTCATTCTTTACGTGGTTCAGTCAACATCGGCCTTTGTTGTTCACATAAGATGCAAGGGCTACCCCTAGAATATCCAGAAGGTTATCTCCCTTTGCTTCCTAACTCACCCGAAGGCTCTCCTAAGGGAGTGGTCAATAACGAAGTAGATTCTGAGGTTGGAAGCACACACTCTTTGGATGGATTCATAATAGTTTTAGATTCCCTAGAGGCATCCCAACTGCCCCCAAACCTGTTATTGAGTATTAGACAAGACACACATTTACTCCGGATGAATTCATCGGGAGAACTTGTTGTTGTTGAGAATCCTAGAGTACTCACTGAACCTAATGCAGGATATGGAGTAGAGGATCCACTTTTTCAAAGTGAATCATTCAGGACCCTGGTCCACACCGGGGAAACTTTTAATCCTACTTCCGTCCCTTTGACAATACGTGATATTTACGAAACCCTAGGAGCGAAACCTGATCAACCTATGGCATTGCAAGTGCCTGAGGTGTCTGTTACCTATACGGTACCTTTAGACCATTTTACTGGTACTACCAGTAGTGTCACCATCATTTCAGACCAATTTTTGATTGATTCTCACTCGATTCTTCCTCTCCATATGGCCCATTCTATTTTGGTCCCATAGGCTACCACGGTTTCTGCTGGAAATGTGGTTATCACTCAAGCTCCTATTGGAACACCACTTCCACCTAAACCAAATCTGTCACTTCCCCCTGGGTATACCGCTTTGAATACTTCCATTGCTATCCCTACCTAGAATCCATCCAGAGGGTCTAGACTGTTTGTTCCTCATGGGTACAATGTTGTGACTCAGTTTGTTCCTACACCTGCCCAGGTTCTCTCGAGAGGGCCTTACCTTCCTCCTCCACCTTTGTTAGGATGATATCATCATCTTGGCCTTAGTGGCTCCAATCCAGTTGGGGGCACCAGTCATTCTGTCACTTCTGGTTTTCAGATTCCGGTTGGAGGTCTGTTGGGTATGTGTTATATTCTTTGCACGAGTAGTAGTGTCTGGGCATCTACGCCGAGCGCACCGGGG